>JAHBMJ010002871.1:6839-74339 GCA_018398765.1 Chromera velia
AGGAAGGAAGGAAGGAAGGAAGGAAGAAAAGAGGGAGGGAGGGAAGGAAGGAGGGAAGGGGAGGGAGGGAGGGAGGAAGGAAGGAAGGAAGGGAGGGAGGAACGAAGGAAGGAAAGAAGGAAGGAAGGAAGGAAAGAAGGAAAGGGATGGAAGGAAGGAAGGAAGAAAGGAAACAAAGAAGGGAGGAAGGAAGGGGGGAAGGGAGGAAGGAAGGAAGGAAGGAAGGAAGGAAACAAGGAAGGGAGGAAGGGAACGAATGAATGAATGAGCGAAGGAAGGAAGGAAAAAAGGAAGGAGGATACACTCACTGCTCGTGCTGTGGAACTGCTGAGGAGAGTCCTTTCTGTCAGTACAAGGGTCTGTCTCACCAAGGAAAAATGTTTGCCTCGCTGTTGTGTGGGTGGGGAGAGAGAAAAAGAAAGAGAGTCGGCAAGCTGCGGGAGGACAAAGTTGGCTACACCCAGCTGCTTCTCCGTATCCACAACATACCACTCCATGAAGCGAGAGAAGCGGTTGTAGTCCGGTTGCTCGAGGCTTCTGGGCTGGTGGATGGGACGGTGGGGGTCCAACAGATCGAGACCTCCAGGACGTCTCGGCGTTTGTGTTCCCGCTGCAGCTGCTGCCGAAGGAGCAACTGGTCCCCCAGCCTGCTGCATCTGCGCTTCTGTCCCCTCCGCCGTCATCCTTCCGTTCCGGGGGGGGAGGGAGGGAGTGAAGGGATGGAAGCACGCGATGAAGTCCGGGCAAGCGCAGTCGATCAATGCACAACCTGCACACCGAAAAGCCAGAGGAAGATGCAAGAAAGTGTGCTTCACCAATGCTGCTGCAGCTTGCCTATTGTGGGAAGGAGGGCTGGCAAGCCGGCTGTTACTTTACAATTTTCACTTCGGAGACGCTGGATAAGCATACATGTAAAACCGGTGTTGACAGTCCCTGCTTGCAGTCTGCTGCCCCGATTCGGACTCTTTCCTTGCACGCACACAGCAGTAAGGCTTCCCCTCAGTGTCCGAAAAAAAGATTACCTCGAGAGCCCCCCTTCCCGGAGATCGACTGACCTAGGCAGGGATGTCCGCCAGCCCACGAGTGACCTTGAGAAAACGAAAAATCGAGGATGCCACCTGGAGAACCGCAGAACGGCCGAGGACCCACTCCAGCAACGGAAGGGAAGTGGGGAAGATGGAAGGACTCTGGGGAGACTGGGGGGAGCCTTGGTAGTGTGCTCCTTGGATGTTCGTATTCCTGTTCGGATTTCCAGGGCCCCCGAGCTCCCCCCTAAAAAATAGAGTGATCGCGCGATATCAGGGCCTCTCGGCTGATCTCAGCAAAGCTGAGCTGCCCCCCGAGGCGATATATCGCATGCAGAAAAATAATTCAATATATAATTCATGGTGTATAATACGGGATACACCCAACCAGTTGGGTGAGTGCCTCGGGGGGCCATTTAGGGGGTCCGCTCATATTTGATTGGTGCACACCATCGGGGGCTTAGGCATGTCTTATGTGCTGCCATGGGGTGGCCGGGGGCCACGGCAACACGCGCGAAGTATATGCTTTCCGTGCGAGTTACACTTGAGGGGCACGCATGCGCAAAGTAATTAAGTATAAGGCACGCGCGATCGCGGCTCCGTGCGAGTTGCTTGAGGGGCACATTTTGTACGTGACAGAGACCGAACCGATCCCCCCCGCGACCCCCAAAATGAAAAAATGCGTTATGCGAGTGCGTGCGATCTCAGGGCCTGTCGGCTGATCTCAGCAGAGCTGAGCTGCCCCCCGAGGCGATATATAGCTATCTCCGAAGTTCGCACTTGATCAGGTATATAAGACAACTGCGTGGATAAGTATCGTTGATCAAAGAGGAAGTCTGCTTGCAAAGATCATCCGTACAACGTGGCAATTCCTCCAACAGACTTGAGACAACCAGAACATCAAGCGTTTCACGGTACAGCTGATTTATCTCCCGACGGAGCAAACCCAGCGTTCTTGAATTGTTGCTGGATCATGGGATCCCAACGTTTCGATGGTGCCCACTGCCGGACCACCTACACGGACGTACTGCTGTGCACCTAGTGCAGCGCCTGCCTCTCAGGTGACACCCACCGCGACAGAACCTCGTGTGGCAGCTGTCGAGTCACTTGCCCCGGGAGCCCCCCCGATTCCAGTCATGCAAACTTTGGCAACCCCACTGCTGCCCTCTGAGTATGTGCGCATGCCCCCCTCCGGCCAACCGTCTGTGGGAACGCTTCAACCAGTCTTCTATCCTCCTCGCCCGAGTGTCACCTGCACTCCTCCCCATACGGGCGCACCCGAGCCGATTGCTCAGCCGATGGTTCCTTACGGGGTGCCGTGGATGATATCTGCCGGAGGAGCTCCCTTCGTCCCACTTCAACACGGAGCTTCTCTCTTGCGGGAGTGCCATCTCCAAAAGGGACAAATCGACTGTCAGTCTTCCAACTCTTTTGCAAGAATACAGTCACTTCCCTTTGTCTGTGTGTCGACCGTTTGTCTGAATTAAGCCATTCTTGTTTGCTTCCCTTTTTCTCTTCCTGCAGCACGTGAGCAGCAGCCGTCGACACTCCACTACGAGACAAACTTCTTGAGGACAAACACTAGGGCAAACAACCAGGGAATGCAGGCACGGTCGCAGAATCATGAAGTCAGTCAGTCAGTCAGTTTGGGGGTGGGGTTGAGAGGATCTAGTCCGCGTACGCGTCGGACGAGGGGCTGTTTGGTGTTAGCTGTAATTGACAGCATTGTTCAATGCGAGCGTGTTTGCAAAGGCGGGCTTCCTCGAAATTCTTTCTTTGCGTATCTGTTTCAACAGACTTTTCCCTTTCAGCTCTTTTAATTGCTTCGTCTCCGTGTTAGCTTCAGCCTTCTACATCCACCTGCTGATATCGGTACTTCTGTTTTGTGAGTGAATTTCTGCAGACCGTTTTCAGAGAGATGCCCCCCCCCGGCCGCCCCCCCCTGATGTCGCCAGGATACCCTTACCCCGGCTCTGCGTTCCCTCCGCCACCCTCGGAGGACGAAGAGAAGGAAGAGGAGAAGGACAACTTGGCGGAGCACGGAGGGCAGCACTCGGGTGGGCATCTTAGCTGACAGGCGTGCTTGTGCGGCGTGGAAAGGACCGGGACAATCACAGAGTCTGAACGCAGCTCTTCCTTAGTCTTCCCCCTTCTCTCAAAGTTCTTTCCTTACTCTTCCGTATCTCGCTGCCCGCATGTCTGAAGGACAGCTGAGATGGCAAAAGTGGCTGGAGAAGAGAAGAGACATCCTCTCGCCTCTTTCATCTCCCTGTCTTTGTCTCTTTGTTTCTTTTTCTCTTTGCTGCCTCGTCTTTTCTCTGTTGTCGGAGCCTCGCACCAAAACAGCAAATGTGCACTTGGTGTATTCATGGATGCATGTGGGTGCAGGTAGTGATGTGTCTATTCCATTTTTCTTAACAGTTACGCCTCCCTCTTTTTCCTTCTCTCTCTTTCTTCTCGAATTCGCAGGCAGGGAGAAGGAGAAGGAGACGGAGACGGAAAGACCGGTGCCTCCCCAGGAGACCCAGTGCCAAGAGCCCGTCGACGACTTTTGGGAGAGGGAGCGAAAGAAGCAAGAGAGGCTTCACGATTTCGTGCGGGAGGCCTATGCAAAGCACAACGTCTCCTGGGTCCTCAAGAAGCCCTTGGGGGTCTGTTGGCATTTTCAAGTCTTTTTTTCTTCTTCTTCTTCTTTTTTTTCTTCTTCTTCTTCTTGTTCTCGTTCTTCTTCTTCTTCTTCTTCTTCTTCTTCTTCTTCTTCCTCTTCCTCTTCCTCTTCCTCTTCTTCCTCTTCCCCTTCTTCTTCTTCTTCTTGTTCTCGTTCTTCTTCTTCTTCCTCTTCTTCTTCTTCTTCTTCTTTTTCTTCTTCTTCTTCTTCTTCTTCTTCTTCTTCTTCCTCTTCCTCTTCCTCTTCCTCTCCCTCTTCTTCTTCTTCTTCTTCTTTTTCTTCTTCTTCTTCTTCTTCTTCTGCTTCTTCTTCTTCTTCTTCTTCTTCTTCGTCTTCTTCTTCTTCTTTCTTCTTCCTTCTTCTTCCTTCTTCTTCTTCCTTCTTCTTCTTCCTTCTTCTTCCTTCTTCTTCCTTCTTCTTCCTTCTGCTTCCTTCTGCTTTCTTCTTCTTCTTTCTTCTTCCTTCTTCTTCCTTCTTCTTCCTTCTTCTTCTTCCTTCTTCTTCCTTCTTCTCCTTCTTCTTCCTTCTTCTTCCTTCTTCTTCCTTCTTCTTCTTCCTCTTCCTCTTCCTCTTCTTCCTCTTCCCCTTCTCGTTCTTCTTCTTCTTCTTCTTCTTGTTCTCGTTCTTCTTCTTCTTCTTCTTCTTCCTCTTCCTCTTCCTCTTCCTCTCCCTCTTCTTCTTGTTCTCGTTCTTCTTCTTCTTCTTCTTCTTCTTCCTCTTCCTCTTCCTCTTCCTCTTCCTCTCCCTCTTCTTCTTCTTCTTCTTCTTCTTCCTCTTCCTCTTCCTCTTCCTCTTCCTCTTCCTCTCCCTCTTCTTCTTCTTCTTCTTCTTTTTTTTCTTCTTCTCCTTCTTCTTCTTCTTCTTCTTCTGCTTCTTCTTCTTCTTCCTTCTTCTTCTTCTTCGTCTTCTCCTTCTTCTTCCTTCTTCTTCTTCCTTCTTCTTCCTTCTGCTTCCTTCTTCTTCCTTCTTCGTCCTTCTTCTTCCTTCTTCTTCCTTCTTCTTCCTTCTTCTTCCTTCTTCTTCCTTCTTCGTCCTTCTTCTTCCTTCTTCTTCCTTCTTCTTCCTTCTTCTTCCTTCTTCTTCCGTCTTCTTCCTTCTTCTCCTTCTTCTTCCTTCTTCTTCCTTCTTCTTCCTTCTTCTTCCTTCTTCTTCCTTCTTCTTCCTTCTTCTTCCTTCTTCTTCCTTCTTCTTCCTTCTTCCTTCTTCTTCCTTCTTCTTCTTCCTTCTTCTTCTTCCTTCTTCTTCTTCCTTCTTTTTCCTTCCTCTTCTTCCTTCTTCTTCTTCCTTCTTCTTCTTCCTTCTTCTTCTTCCTTCTTCTTCTTCCTTCTTCTTCTTCCTTCTTCTTCCTTCTTCTGCTTCCTTCTTCTTCTTCCCTCTTCTTCTTCCTTCTTCTTCTTCCTTCTTCTTCTTCTTCTTCCTTCTTCTTCCTTCTTCTTCCTTCTTCTTCCTTCTTCTGCTTCCTTCTTCTTCTTCTTCTTCTTCTTCTTCTTCGGTTTCTTTTGTCAACTCATGACCTTTTCTTGCGAGTTTCTCTTTTGTGTAGCGGATATCTGTTTTTTCAGTATGCAACGATTGTTTTGTTGCCTGAGTCTCATGTGGTGTTCTCAAATTTCCAAACGTTCGGCCTCCTTTCTGTCATGATCCTTGCAGAGAGGGGTAGAGGGCCTTGTTTTCTCCGCGATTCTTGGTGGGCTAGAGGGCAGCAGCCTTTTTGGAGAGCCTGTCGCCATCAAAGCAGTCAGCCTGTCAAACATCAGTTCGCATACATCTGTTTCAAATGTCAATGAACTGTTTCTTCTTCTTCTGCTTCTGCTTCTGCTTCTGCTTCTGCTGAATTGGTTGTCGAGAGAAAATTCGACTGATTAGATTGGTACAGCTGATCAAAGAATTGATAGATGCGATTGTTCTCCATTCCGAGGCGACCAAATATTCATCTGCACGCTGACCGTCCGCTGGCGTTGTCCATACTCATTTTGCACCTGAACCCTTGACAAAATTCTGTCCACCTGTCTTCTTTTTCCATCGCCAAATTTGGATGCAGATGGAGGATGAAGGCGCAGCCATGAAGGAGGTCGAGCAGCGGGAAAAAGCAGGGATGAACGACAACTCGAACGGCTTCGTTGTTCATGCTTCCCTTCCCGAGGCGGCAAATGGGCTCTCAGGATTCGTCATGCCGCGCTACTCGGGGGTGGGTCCGGCTGACAATTAGCCTCTTGGCTGATCCTACTAATTGATCCTTCTGTGTGACTTTCCTCCCTAAGTCACGTACTGTGAGACTACTATAGAAAGACCCCCATGCGTTAGATATGCGAGTCAGATATGTTGATCTGCTTTCTAAACGCCCCAAACCTTGACTCCACACAGCCTTTTGCAATTTCAGTTGGTGACGATTTCTAGAAAAAGGAAACGGAGAGAAAGAAGGTCTCCGTCAAAGAATTGATACAAGGGTGTGCATTGTTGGATGTTCTGTGCTCTGCAGAGCACAGACTGAAGCCTTCTTGGGACCCTCTTTCTGCTTTACAATTAAAGCATAATCACAATGGAAATACGCCTCACGCGCATCCTCAACAGCTTCTACCTATTCCATTTATAGTACAAAAAGGGAGACTTGAGTGGCTTAAACTCTGTGTTGAGCTGTTTTCCTTTTTATGCCTCTTTTCATGTTCGTGCGCGATCTTCTTCTGCAGGATTTAAAAAATTTGTGCTCGGGTCTCCGTCCAGATCAGAAGGGTCCCCTTGCTCTCAAGGTTGCAGAAGTAGTGAACTTTGTTCACAAGAAGAATCGGGTGCATCGAGACCTCAAGCCGGACAACTTCCTTTGGAGGAAGAAGAAGGCTGACGGGAGGAAGGACTAGGAGGTCAAGGATCTGGACATCTCCTTATGCGACTTCGGATTTGCCAAAGGAGTACGGGAGAGTGGGGAGGGCTTCAGCACGGGTTCAGAGGCGTATAGAGCGGCAGAAAACGGGCTGGCTGCTGCCCATCCATCTGCCGATGTTTTCTCCCTCTGCCTCATCTTTGTCGCGATTGCCTGCGATGAGCTACAGAGAGCATCAGGTTAGTCTGGCAACGCACCGCAAATTGATCGCATCACCTTTTGCATTTATGTATCTCCTCACGCGCCGCCTCGATCATTGCGCTTCCCTTGTTCATCCATGATATCAACACTTGTTGCTCTGAGTTTCTGACGAAAGTTCTTTTCTGGTTTGCGGCTTTAAATCTGTGAATTGTTTTAGACAACACTATGCAAGGCGCAGTGGATGACGCGACTGTGAACGTTTGTGAAATTCTTTTTGGAATTTCATAATCGATGCAGTGGAGCTGGCAGCAGGACAAGCTGCGCGCAGTGGGCACACACAGTACCTGAAGAAGTTTTTTGAGAGGACGGAGAAGGACCTGGGCATTCAGCTCTCTCTCCTCCAAAGGATGATTTCGTCAGACCCGGAGGAGCGACCGTCGATTGATGAAGTTCTGGTAGAAATGAAGCTGAGTCAGACCCAGGGTCAGGACTCAGACCAGGATCAGGGAAGGCGGAGGGAAATTGTTCCTCGAAATGCCCAGTAGGAGGGACTTGCAGTAGGGGAACGACTGGATCATATCATCATTAAATTCAATACTTAACTAAACAAATCAATAGCCTGCTTAATAACTTATTGATTTAATTTTAATTCAAGTCAATCATAAGTTTTGTATAATAATCTAGATAATAATGCTGTCAGCAAGTGTCAGTTTTTCTCCCCCAGAGTGCTAGTGTGTAGCACTTAGGGGCAGCACACTAAAGATTTTTGGTAACCCAGTTACGTTAGGGGAGGTGAAGGGGGAACGGAGTTAGAGTCTAGGTTAGAGTTGTTAAATACCGCCAAAGATAAATACCGATGATCGTTATGTGGGGGTCAAATACCAAATTTGGGTATAAGGTATTTATTTAGTACGCATTTAGTAGCCATTTACAATCAACTCCCGGACAGTTCAAGCCAAACAACCTAAAATCGAGTATGTTTTACCAAATATATTATTCTGTAGAGTTCAATAGTATATTTGTACGTTGTTAGCTGATCGAGTTAATAAAAGCTTAAAAAACTTAAAAACCTAGCTAAAAACGGAGGTTTGTCACCAATATTGGTGTGTTATGGCCCAATCCCGTTAGATTCACCTAAATACGGAGAGTGTCAGATAGTGTCAGAAACACACACGGCGACTAACACGGCGAGTTGTTGCTCAAATACCTAAAACGGTACTAAGTTTAAATACCGAAATACCATTATTTAGGGGCTAGTTTAGGGGTCAAAAACGACTGGTAATTACATTAGAACTATAGTGTATCACAATGAGAATTTCTAAAACCTTTTGTGTCACAATGATTTATGAAACAATAATTGTGATTTTAAGAACTTTTGACTGATTCAATTAAATTACACTTATGTGTGATAAAATTAATTGTAGATTATAGCTTGACACGCGTCGACGGGCGGCGTCATAGCCGCTACACGGACTGCACGGAGTGGAAGCGAGGGAAGGAGAGGGACATCTGATCAGTGCAGTGACAATATCTTTAAAAGAATGATATCTAGTAGAGGGGGTAGCAGCGCATCGGCCCCTTCTAGAAGACGCTCGGGCCGCAGTGGGGGGCTTTGAGGAGCATTGGGTGCACAATAAAAAAGAAAGCACGAAAGCGATGCAGAGGAAGGAGACGATTCTGATTGAATGAATGAATGAATGAATGACCAAGGCAGTGAATGAGTGAGGGAGTGAGTGAGTGAGTAAGTGAGTGAGGTGAGTGAGGTGAGTGGGGTGGGTGGGTAAGTGAGGTAAGTGGGGTAAGTGAGTGAGTATTACACACTGAGTAAGTGAGCGAGTAAGTGGGTGAGGTGAGTGAAGGAAGTGAGTGAGTGAGTGAATGAATGAGTGAATGAGGTGAGTCTGACTTTCAACAACTCTGAAGATTTTAAGCTAGTGACTGCTAGTCACTTTGAAAGTCTAGGATCACTTTAAAGTTTGTTTAACAATTTTATCACACCTAACTTACTCAAACTATTTCATCACACCTATTGTGATACAATTATTTGTGTCACTGGTACTAGTGTATATAGGGTATTGTATCATAATTTTAATTGTGTCACACTTTAGTTTCAGTGTACCAGTAATAACCGGTATGCGGTATTTAACAACCCTAGACGGAGTTACAATTCATGCCAACCTATGAGCAATGAGACATACCTCCCTCTTTACACCACCCCTACCAAACCTCAGGGATAAGGAGGGGGGGTTACCAAATTAAATGATAAAAGGGGGAAGGGGGGGGGGTCAGCCGTCTAATATAACTGGGTTACCAAAAATCTTCACTACGCTGCCTCTTAGAAAAAAATCTAGTATATACATTCTAGTATGTTAGGGGGGCAAAAAAGAGGGGCAAGCAGGATCCTGCTGCAGGGAAGACCAGCAGGCTCTAGGGCCTTACCAGCTTTAATACATACACAAACGCTAGCACAAACGTCATTATCAATGACACATTATCATCATCATCATCTGACATCATTATTTAATAATCGCATCATCACTAGCTGTATACACAACAGCATGAAATGGTTTAGCTACGCCGTAAATCATGCGATCAATCTATGCATGTAAGATCAATTCACGAATTTCTTGCATGAATCTGGCAAGGACAGACAGAGCTAAGACAAAGCGAGCGCACATGCAAGCGTTAGGATCAAAATGCACCCCCCCTGTCACTCCACGTTTTATCTCTCCAACCGCAGTGACTCGATCTTGACAGACGATCTAAAACCTCAGACGGATCTGACACCTTCCTGTACAGTTAATTCTCAAGCCGACATCTGTCTGCCACAGCTGACTACCCTACAGGCGCTCCTGAGAAGAGCCCATCTCGCACAAACAAAAAGAAATCCAAGAAGGAAGAAAGGACTCAAGAAAGGAAGATTGAAGGAAGACCTCCAAACAGAAACGACGTCGATCCCATCGAGCCACCAGGTCAGGCAGGAGGCGCACCCCCTCCCCCAACCCCCCCACCCCCTCCAGCGGGGGGAACGGGGGAGGCCGCAACTGCCCCTGGCGGTCGAGGCGATCCTTGAAGTGGCGGTGCCTGCTGCTGCTGTTGCTGTTGTGCAGCGAGCTGTTGCTGCTGCAGTTGCATTTGCTGTTTGTGTTTTTCCCTTTCCCTTTCTGCCTCGATTCTTGCTCTCTCGACCTCCCTCTCCTGCAGCAGCTTTTCCTTCTCTGCAGTCATAACTTGGATCCTCTGGTTTAATGCTTCCTTCTCCTCCAAGAGGGCAGCAACTCTTCCTTCCTGAAAGGGGATGGACAGGCACACACACACACACACACACACACACACACACAGAGAGAGAGAGAGCTATGTATGTGAGAAAAAAAAGATGGATTGGAGGTTGCTCAGGACAAATAGAGACAGGAAGAACATTGGTAGGAAAAGCCGCAACGTTCAGGGAATCTGCGAAGGAGAAAAGGGACAGAGAAATGAGATGCCGACAAGGTCTCTCTCACATTGCGCATGCATCTCTGTGCATGCGTACTACGCTTGCAAGGAGAGGCCTCCACGCACATTCAGAGAGGATCTACAGACCCATGAAGAGAGATTCTCGTTCCTTCTCCGTTCGACAAAGAAGAGAAATAGATGAGGGGACAGAAAGAACAGCAAAACCGCGCTTCTGCAAAGCCGGGGCGGGAGGCAGTGAAAAGTAGAAGCGACTGACCACTTCTTCGGCTTCCTGCCTGACGGTCTCTTCCAAGAGCCTGTAGGAGGGGGTTTGTTTACAGTGCAAGATTTGATCGACACGTGAGACACATATTTGAGACGAAAAGGAGTACCGCCTCTCAGGCAGCTCCACCGCGTGTCGACATGTACAGCTCTTTTCGTTCAATCAAAACACCCAATCACATACCCAGTCACAGAAGCCAAAGAAAAAGGTGTTTCTTCTTCTCTGTAAAAAAAAAAAAAGATCATCTGGATCTCAACGACAACCCAAGCACTCGTCCTTTCCCTTCGTGATCGACCCTCCCCTCTTTTTCTTTTCTTTTCCAGCAATGTCTCATTGAGAGAGACAGGCAGAGGACAAGGACAGATAGAGCAAACGACAAAAGCAGAGACGGCTCTGTGTCCTCAAAAAATGGGACTCCAACCCACCTCCGTCCCCCCAATGCGACACATAAAATGACCACAAATTCCGTCAGTCCGTCAGTCAGTCAATCGTTAAGGGAATACGCCCTTCTCTGACTCACCGGAATTGCGCCAACTTCGCCTCCACCTTCTCGCCCTGTGCCTCGAGAAGAATCGCCAGTTGCCGTCGAATCTGATCGATCAATCGACACAAAGCAGGAAAGGAGAAAAGAGAGACATGGATGGATGGAGACAGGAAGGAAGGAAGGAAGACAGAGATGGACACGTCGAGGGAGAACAAATTGCAGCGGAAGGATGGAAACGAGGGTACACTTACTCGCTCACTCAGTCGCCCACTGACTCACTCACTCACGCATTGAAAAGAGGGAGAGCGCGCTAAACAGATGGGAAAGTCGAAACGAAGGCGAAAACACATGGCAACCGCCCCTTTTTCTCTCTACCAGGCAGAAAGAAAACGACATCAACAAAGAAGCGGAGAAAAAGGAACTGGATATGGCTGTGAAGCACATCCACACGCATCCCGTCCTTTCCCTTTCTCACCTCCAAATCCTCAGCGTCCGCCAGCTCACGAGCCCTCACAGCAGCCGCAGAGAGCGCAACCGATGCCATCACCTGCAGGCTTGCCAACAGAATTAAAAACATTTCAGATCATGGTACAATTGACTCTGTGGAGGAAGGCTTTCAATCACTCAAGTGCGAGGAAGACCACTAAACGAACGCGAGGCGTGGGTCCAGAAACAGGATACACACAGACGGCCACGCAGAAGGAACGCAGAAAAGCATGCAAAACTTCATCACGGTCCCGCGAAAACTCAGCAGAGTGTCTCCAAATGGGAGCTAAATAATTTCGCAAAAGGGGAAAAAGGCTTCCTTCCAACTTACCTGCAGGTCAAGTTCCCTCATAGGGATCGCCCCAATGTCTGCAATGTTGGAGATGGGGCCTTTTCCTTTTGCCGCCCCGGAGGGCTGTTGAGCAGAGGAGGAAGACGAGGAAGAGGACCCACCCGCGTCCCCCATCTCAACGTCCCCTTCTACCGCCGCAGACACCGCCCACGGATGGGGACGCTCAGCGCTGGAGTGGCCGTTGGCAAGGCCACTCCCCCCTGCGTTTTCCTTTCCGGGAGTTCCCATCTCGACGTCCCCATTCGAAAGGGCCGGGGGGGCGCCCTGCTCCTTCTTGCCGGCGTCTGCTGAGGGACCAGAAGACACCGCCGGGGCCTCACCTTTGGCAACCTGTCGCGCCTGTCGCATCGCCTGCACAAAATGAAACGAAAGGAGACGAAAGAGAGAATGACACTGGAAAGGACCTGATGAATTCGTGTGTGTTCTGGTCTCGTCTGAGATGAGAGAGAAAACTCCCGCCACAGCCTTCCTTCAACAAAATCAGCAGTATCTCGTGGTATTGCTTTTGCCTGCCAGTCTGAAGGATTTCCATCACCTCCCTGTCTTTGTTTTTCTTAGAAGCAGGAGGCTGCAGTGAGAGACACAGCTCCCAAAGCTCCTTTGTGTGCCCCTCCTCTCCATTTCACTCGTCCATCTCAACAGAACTCGTGCCCTCCCTGCCGACCTCCTGGAGCGCTGCCTGTGCGGCGGCAGAGGCCACACATGGATTGACCACAGAGGCCAAAAAGGACAGCTGCAGAGAGACAAGAAAGAAGAGAAGAGAACAGATCGGGCAAGGAGTTGGGAATAATTCTGTTCCATCCAGCTGTGTGTGTGCATGTGTATGCAGGCCTGCTGTGTGTTCACATCCATATGTTGTAAGCCAGAGAGTCCCGGATGTGGAAGGAAACGCGTCTTTCCGGCAGCAGACTGTCTTGAACGAACACGGAGTTGTGGACGCATTCTCACACCAGGCAAGCCATTCTTTCTGCGTGTGCTCACTCTGCCGTCCTGCTTCACCCCTTAAGGTCACTGAACTCGCTTTCTGCCTTAAATTTGTTCGTGAATGGAATTTCATGGAGACTTCTCTCCCTTATTCAAATAAGTATTCAAGTGAGAGAGAAGAGAACGGGGGCACGTGGAGGGACGGAGGCTCGGACAGACAGACGGACCTGTGCCAGAAGTGGGTTGTCGGGTCCATCGAAGATTGCATGAATGGAGGAAGCGTCAGCAGCTGCTGCTTTCTTGATCTCCGAGAAGTCGTTCGATTTCCTGTACACAGACTCACTCTCACTCTCTCTTTCACTCTCCACTCACACACCTACTCACTCGCTCAATCGCTCTCACTGAGTCGCTCACTCACCCACAGACTCGCTCACTCTGTCATTCACTCGCTCTCACGACAGGAGGAAAGCGAGACTCTCTTTTCAGCCCCTCTTGTTTGTTTTTCGGAGACGCCACACTTGACACCCCAAGAGAGAGAGAGAGAGAGAGAGAGAGAGAGAGAGCCCAAAAAGAAGACAAAACCCGCCCATCAGCTCATCACTGTCCCAAGAGGATCCACACTGCCGAACCACCAACCCACCAGACAGAGACACAAACGAGTGGCTTGAGGTTCCTGCCCCACGGAGAGTACAAAGGAAAGAAGCAAACAGAACACGCATCAACTAACTGACCGATACGGAGCCTTCCCAAAGTCAGCAAACGGTTCGGCAATTGGCAGTGACACAAACCGACGGACGCAGGCAGCTGCACGAAGAAGAAACACAAAGTATGAAGGAAAGTGGAAGGTTGTCTGAAGTTTTGTTTCGGTCACTTTTGCTTTCGTTCTTCAAAACAGATAAACCCCGCTACGAGCACCTCATCTTGTGATACCCCCGCCCCGACAAACTCAGGGCAGAACAGAATGGCTGCCTCCCGCCCCGGTGCATCATGCCACCCTTCTGACCTGCGCTCTTGGTGGGTCTCCCCGACATCTCCGGCATGGAGGCGCTGACGTGATGAGCGACTGTCTCCCAATCCTCTGCGTACCTCTCGATGCCCTCTGAGGAAGTGAAGGAAGGAAGGAATAGAGGGGAGGGGCACGAAGGGAGGGAAGAAAGAGGCTTGAGAGCAGAGGGGTTATCTGGGGGGAAAGGTAACGAACTGTAGAGACGGGGGGGCTTACTTTTCTCTCTGATAGACAGACAGGCAGACAGGCAGGCAGGTAGGCAGGCAGGCAGGCAGAAAAGCTAGCTTAGCATCAGCAACGCGAGACGGAGGAGCCCCCAACTGGAGAATTGCTGCTCTCAGTCAGAAATGTCAGTAGAGAGGCCAACAGATCAATTAAGCGGCAGAAAGGACCGAATGGAAGAGAGGACACCACAGTGAGGCCATCCAATAGTCAGAACTGAGGAGCGCTCCTGCACCGTGCCCTCAGGGAGAGACTAGTGCACCAGACAACCCCATGCACCTACCGACTGACTGACCAACCGACCAATCAATCTGAGGGTCTCTTCGTCAGTCCACCCGTCTTCCGATGCCCCCACTGGAAGTTGAACCTGGCAGGAAGAAGAAAGAAACACGGGGAAGCGGACGGTAAGGGAAGGGTGAAGAGGAGAAGAGAAAGTACAGAAGCAAATGCAAAGAAAGGAACCGAGCCCAAGTAGACAGAGAGTTTCCGAGACAAAGTCAGTCAAGTTATGCATGCGGTCTTCTTTCTTTCTACGTCTGCAGAGGGAGACTGCGAGTTTTAAACCGAATATGACTGAAAGAAGAGAGTATTACTCACTCCTCTTGACAGACTGCCGATGTCGATGATTCTTCCAAAAAGAGAAACAGTCAAAACTTTTGCTTCCCTGCTTTTCAGCCTCTTTCTTCTCTCTTCTCTGACCTTTGCCCACTCGCTCCTCGGTAGTTACCAAGGAAAACGATTCTACAGGAAGGACGCAGACAATTGGCTGACTCACCAGATTGAAGCACGACTGATTCAGACTCTGGGGGTACCTCCCGCTTGCAAAACACTTCAGACACCAGGCGCAGGAACCCAGGACCTTCATAGACACGTCTGCAAGCAGCCATATCGGCATACACACAAGTGTGAACAGACGTTTTTCTGTCTTTTTCTCTTTCGTGTTCCTTTCAGTGTTCCGACAGAGACGAGAGACGAAAAAAAAACGACGGGCACGCAGATAGGAAGCAAAGCCACACATGACTTTGCCCTCTTGCCAACGACAGAAAATCTGACAAAAATGAAGGGACGGAGAAAGGAAGGAACGGTGAAAGACCGACAGAAAGAAAAGAGAGAGAGAGGGAAGGAAGCAAGGAAGGAAGGAAGGAAGAAAAGAAAGAAACGAAAGAAAAAAAAGCAAGCAAGCAAAAAAAACAAAAGAGAAAAGAATAGTGAGTGCACTCATGGATGAAGTCCGGCAGAAACAAAGAATGCACGCATGGATGAAAACAACGAAAACCCGCACAACAGCTGGCTAGGAAAGCCGAGACGGTTGGGGTCCACACACACACCCGCCCCAGCAATCGCAAAAAGCTTAGGACTTTCTTCCCATGCACTGCTTGGCAGTTCCCTCTTCCTTCTTCTCTCTCCTCGCTGACTGACTTGGAATGCCCTGACGCAAGATGTAGTAGGCGTAGATGCATGCATTTACTTTTCATACAGAAAGTATTCATTTACTTTCATACAGAAATGCATGCACTGACTGACTTGGAATGCCCTGACGAAGGATGTAGTAGGCGTAGATGCACATCTTCGAGCACCCTGCACATCTCACAGGCCCCGTCGGCATGTCGTCTTTCTTTGCACTCTTGCTCCCGTTTTTTGGAGACGCTGATACAGCTGCGGTCTGGAGTCCCCTCGAGTTCTCCTGCATGCAGGCAGAAAAGCACGTGGAGCCGCTGCTTGCAGTTTACAATTTCATATCGAGTCACACATTGACGACGAATCACTCGACATGCCCACACGTAAATCACATAGAGCACGGCAACAATGCAGCATGAAAACAGAATAGACACGAAAAAGAGGGGCGGCGGACGGTGGCACCGAGGGGCATCACTCCCGTGATCAAAAAAGGAAAAATATCAGAAGAAGAATTTGAAAGAAACACAAATCAAAAACAGTTGTACAAATGTCGGAAAGCCTGGAGGGAAAGAAGAAAGAACGCTAAGTACATTTTTTTCCGCTGCAACTTCTTTCTGTGCGCAGACAGACGCACCTTTCGTCTCGACGCAAAAAGAAACACGCGCTCAAAAGAAAAACAAAGACGAGCTTTGGCCAAAAAAGACTCCAGAAAGTATTTCCATGAATCAACCCACCGACCGCAGAGACTGCTTGGACTTCTGCCATCCTCAACCCCGCCAGTCTCTTCGTTCTCTTCGGGACGGTCGAGGGATCAGCCTGAGGGCGTGCATGAGTGCAGGGAGTGAGATGCGGAAGGGAAAGATGAAGGATACACAAAAACACCGATTGAAGATAGGCGCTTTCAGGCAAGCAGGCAGGCAGGGAGGGAGCAAATAAGCATGATCCAAAGGAAAGAAAAAAAAGGTAGGTTCGACCAGGGATACACGCCCCAAGGAGCTTTCTTTCAGGCCTTTGCCCTGCCTGCCCCCCCCTCTCTCTCCTTCACACCCAATCTTCCTTCCTTCCATTTATGCACAAAGAAAGAAGACCATCCGGGACGTTTAACGAATGTGTGCAAAGAAACAGGGAAGCGCGTAACAGAGCCCAGAAGTACAGATGGGCAGATGGACAGACTATATACGCTACTTCTTCTCCTTCTCGCGCCTTTCCTTCATATACACAACAGACAAAAAAGAGGGAAGGAAAGAAAGAGAAAAAGACAAAAGGAGAAACCGACGAATCAAACAAACAGACATACAGAAAGACAGAGAGACAGACAGACAAACAAACAGACATACAGAAAGACAGAGAGACAGAGAGACAGGCAAACAAACATACATACATAAAGACAGTACAGACCTGAAAGTTGATCAGCCCCCAGTGGTCCAGGAAGGCGTGGATGCGGGCGGTCATCGCGGTGTCTCCGTCTGCAGACGGACGCATGTTTGGTCGCCAATTCAGATGGGGGGGCAGGGGAAAGAAAGAAAAGAAAGAAATCCATGCAGTACACTGATGGAACAACGCATTCAGTCAGTGTGGCAACCGTTTCATGGTCCCTTGAAGGGAAGGGAGAATGGAGTCCTTCAGTTTCTTTCAGGGCGCAGGAGTAAGTACCTTGACCCACATACATCCGCATGTTCACATACCACAGAACCCATTTGATTCGTTTCTAATCATCCCGACCACCCTAGTCTTCCTTGCCCACGCTGTACACGCACACACACACCCTCCCTCCCTCAGCCCACCCACCCACCAATGATCTTCCTGCAGTCGTTCAACCCCAAATACTTCCTGGGAGACCGTCTGTACTGCTCGATCACCCGATTCCTCAGACGCATGTACGCGGCCTCTCTCTCCCTGTGAACAGACGAGCCGACAGAGCCCGAAGCTGCAGGGGGACAGACATGACGATGCAGAAGATCGAATCGAACAGACAAGAAACTAGACAGACAGAAGTCCTCAAGTGTCGACCAGCGGCCAGTCGATGCATGTCCTTCGGAACACAGGAAGGAAGGAAGGAAGGAAGGAAGGAGTGGAGGCAGAGGGGCAACAAACATTCATCTATGAAAGCTCTGGGATATGCTGCGAAAATAAACGGGAAGTTCCTGTAATGGACCGCAAAGAAGAGCTGAAAAAGATTGAAGAGAAAAACCGGCTGGCGCACGGAGCAGGCAAACAGTCCTCAGCACGTTCGTCTCCAAAGGCAAACCCCAAGAGTCCCACTTCAACAAAACAGTCACCCCTTCGCACCCAGTTTCATTCATCTTTTTCTTTTCAGCATTCGATCTCCAGTTTTCTCCCGATCACAGAGTGATCATCTACCCACCCACCTCCCATGATTGCCCTCATCTGTTCTGCTTCTATCGGATGCACAGCGTTGGGACGGAACCAGCGGCAGGAGGGAGGGAGGACTGCGGGGATCCGCTCAGACAGACGCGCTTGGTGGGGAACGCCGGCACCCTCCAGAGCCTCCTGCATTCATGAATATCCGAAGCAGTAAGGAAGGAAAAATGTCCAACCGTTTGGATGGATGGAGACTCCCCACATCATTCATTGCACTGGTTGCGGTTGTTCTTTTGTACAGCCGTGAGCATACAAGCAGGCGAAGGATTCTTCCAAGATAACAGAGTGGAGAACGATCACATAGGGCACATTTTCATCCACACACATACACACAGACAATTGATGAATGCACACACACACACACACACACACACACACGCACGCACACGCACGCGCACACACACACACACACACACATATACACACACACACACACACACACACACAGAGAGAGAGAGAGAGAGAGAGAGAGAGATCTGTGCTGACTGACTGACTGACCCGGTCATCTGGGTCCTCGGGTCGAGGGGGAACGTCGGGAGCTGTTCCTGGAGGGATGTTCTGGAGAATCAAGTTCTTCCCCCCCTCCCTCTGTGTGGCAAGCAACACAGAGTTGATGTGGTTTTTCGGAATTCTGCAGACAGAAGTTCGTAGCAAAAAAAAAAAGAAAGAAAGATCCATGTGGGAAAGCAGATAAACGCGAATCGCAAAAGTCCTCGGGCGGGCATGATTCACCTTTCACAGAGACGCGGCCGCTCTTCAACAGCACACACAGAGAGCTGCTTACAAACGTCGAAAGCTTGATCCACTCACACTGAACCGACATACCGACAGAAAGAAAGTCAAAGGAGAAAGAAAAGAAAGCGACGGAAGCAGAGAAAGAAAAACATCAGGGGCCAATTGAATGATGAAGCGAGGTCAGGTCTACTCGATATCCCAACCCTCCCTGCCTGCCCGACTCACTTGAAGGTGTTATGCCCCGTTGCGATTGGGACTGCGATGGAGGGTTGAGGGGGACCCATGGAGCCTCCGGGGGGCGTTTTGGGCCTCCCACTACCGTCTCCAGCTGCAGCAGCCGCAGCAGCAGCTGCCGGGGCCCCTGCAACTGGGCCCTGAGGGTCCTTGTTCAGGGCGGAGGGAGCCGGCACCTCCCGAACCTCATCGTCCTCTCCTTCGGATTTCTTTCCTTCGCTGTCTCCCTCACCCGCTCTGCGTGGAGCTCGGCCTCGTTGCTTCCTCGCGAGTTGCTGCACATCCACGTCTGCAGCAGCCAAAAAATTCCCAGGCCCCCCAGCGGCGGCTGCCGAAGATGAAGAGGCAGCACCCCCCCCGTCGACGTCAATCATCGACACGTCTGACTTTTCATCCTTCAACCTCCGCTTGGGTGACTGCACACCAACGGAAACGAGCACGAGAGGATAGTAGAAAGGAGGCACAAGAAAGCATTTTCACAAAAGAGGCCTCTCGCTTCTTTCTGTACCCCCTCACATTGGAAGAAAATCCATCTCATGCAGAAAACATACCTGAGGAATAAAAAATCAAATTCACTTGCTGTATCCCAACCTTTGAAAAACCCACAATGAACAGCGAAGCCTCTCAGAGTCTTTCCTCTCCCTTCCCTCACACCCCTCACCTTCTCCCTCGCCGTTTCCCAATCGTTCACCCTCGCCAGGATACTCTCGTCGTCCTCGCTGAGTGCGCCCGGACGTTCTCTCGGTCCCCTCCCTCCCGCCTCCCCTACAGCCTCCTCGATGTGCTCCTTCAGAACTCTGCACCGACTGGGAGTCTCCACGGAGGGCAGACACTCCACCTCAACATACACACACCCCCCCCGCTCCTTTGAGGAGTCCCGGCGCTGCCTCTTCGCTGGAGGGGGACGGAGGGGCGCCTCGTCTTCGTTCATGTCCCCCGACACATCTTGCTGATGCCTTCCGGGACCGTCTGAGGAGTGACCTGCAAGGAGAACGGGCGGAGAGAGAAACGGGAGAGAGTCTCTGATACCATGAAGAAAGCAATCGAGACGAAATGCATCAATGTTTGAAGGGAGTACATCATTCTGGCATGGAAAAACTAGGGAGATCCTTCCACGTGTCACTCCTTCAGCTCTCTCTCGATTTTTTGCCCATGCAGCTGTCCGTGTTTGCTCGCTCGCTAGTACCCGGTCTTCCTTCACGCCCTTCCTTTCCCCCCTTTTCCGTTCTTCCTGTTTTTTTGCATTTGCCTTTTCCCAGACTGACCGCTTGCGATGGAAATTCGGTCCTGTGATCTGTCCCTCTGCCCCCGATCTCTGTCTCTGTCTCCTTTCTTCTCTTTCTTTTCCTTCTTCTTCTCCTTCCTGCGATCCTTCACGTGTTCCTCGAACTCTTCCATGGAGAAGCGGCTCTCCTCTGCCTCTAGAGAGCGGGGGTCGATCCCTGCCTGCAGAAGGAGAGGAAGAAGGAGGGGGCGACGGAGGGAGGGAAACGGGGAGGGGAAATGAAGAGGGAAGGCCGGTTGGAGAACGCCGTTTGTGCGCGGACTTCTTCTTTCATTCTCTGGCTGGGTATCAAATGCGCACAATAAAAAAGAGGCCCGTGCCGATACTCCCATTTGGATCTGAAAGATGCGCGCACAGACTGCTCAACAAGCGCGGAAGTCTCCTCTCTCTCTCACTTACGCACTCACACACAGACACACACACACACACACACACACACAAGTGCGCACCCTCACGTGTACCCAAAAGCTCTCTCTGGGATTTCACATTTCAGAGCTGAAGGAACAAATAAATTCTCGGGCAAAAAGACACACACGGGGGCAGGGAAATTAAAAGGTACAGTTCTGTTTTTGACCCGTCGTCTTGCTCCCCGCTCTTCTTTTTGACAAACAGACAGGCAGGCAGACAGGAAGGAAGGAATAGGAAGGCAGGGAGGCAGAGCAGCCAACACATAACCACAACACCGTACAAAACAAAAAGACAGAGGACCCACCGTGGCGGTGTCAACCTCATAGTCTGCCTCGACCATCCACTCGTTGAATCTTGCAGAGTCCAGAAGAAAGGCGCTAGAGAGAAACCGGGGAGGAGACGGAGGTGGTTCTTCTGGCCTCGAAGTGGAGTCCCATGACACCAGAGCATCGTAACTCTCAGGGTGGAAAGTCCTGCAGACGCACCCTTATCCATGGAAACATTCTAAACAAGGGACGTGCGTGCATTCAACTATTCGTCCATCTATCCACTCACTGATTCTTTTCATCGCCACCCACCCACCCCCCTCTCACTCTTTCCTTTCATCAGTCCATCAGGGAAACGGCAGACAGAAGAGAAGAAGAGGCAGGAAGGGAAAGTCTGATCAAATCTTGGACTACAGGCGAAAGGCGAGAGAAATTGGATCAAGCAAATGAAAGAAAAAAGTACATTGTGTGACCCCTCAGAGCGGAAAGCCAACTTTCTTTTCTGGCAGGCAGGGAACCGACAGACCAGTGAATGAGTGCGAGGCCGTTCTGGAGTCTCCCCACAACCTTGTACTTCGGGCTGGCTGCCGGATTCAGGTATCTTGGTGGTATCAGGACAATGGAGGCGTCCTCTGCCCTTTGCGCGATTCTGCAACCAAAGTGGACGACCGTCTGGCAGAGGGAGCGGAACTCGGCCTCTTGGTGCTCGTTGGAGACGTACACTACAATCCGCTTTGGAGTCCACTGCTTGGAGTCCTTCAAGTTTCGCATCAGCTTTTGCACAAGGTCCACATCAGTCGTGCTTGAAATAGAGAAGTCAAGCTCCTGCTTATAGTGGCTCTTGTGAAGAAGGATAGTGTAGAGGATTTCAAAAAGGGCCCCTCTCTGTGACAAGTCCCGGAAGAGACGGCCGGGGAGCTTCCACAAAGAACGGTCGACCTCGCTGGCCTGAAAATACACAGTGATACAGGCAGTGTACAAAGTGGCAAAAAAACTGGCTGGAAAGACAGAGCTGTAGCAAAAGGAATTGGAGGGGAGGGGAGGGAAAAAACAGGAGACGGAGAGACCGACCTGTACCCCGAATTTCGCATCCAAGTATTTCACAAGGCGTACAGCCGTTGTGAATAGTTTGTCTTCAGGCGGCGTGTTTCCTTCGAACCACGGCCCCTGTGTGAGGAGACCCTGGCGGATTCTGGAGAGTCCCGCCACCACCTCGTCGTCCTGTGCTGCGACGAACTCGGCGTCCTGGGGGGCGATGGGGCGCTGTGCTTGCTGAAAGGCTCGAACCATCTCGGCAAAAACAAACGATCACTTTGGAAGAATGGGAAAGTGCACGGGCCTCTAGCTTGGATTCTAAGCGAGGCTTCAGCTCACCAGCAGCTGGAGTTCAGGTCCCGACAGGAGAAGATTCTGGATAAATTACAAGCTACCTGGATTTTTGTTCCTCAAAAAATTCCCTCCCGAACATTTTTTCGCGCTTACAGCTGGGATGGCTTGCACCGTTTTTCAAGGGAAACAGACGTGGCCGGAGGAGTCAGTGTCTTCTCAGTCACGTGCGCACTTTCCTGCTCAGCTAACATCCACGAAGATCGAATTCTTCAAACGCCAATCCAGCCGATCGAACAGGATCAAAGAGGAGGTCGCGCGCGTCTCTGATTCCCCGGAGACTCTGCAAGCATGAATCTGACGCACGCGATCGAAGCGTGCGAATGGCCCCGAAAGCGCGAAATTTGGGGCTTCAGCTTCGCTTTCCGGGTATTTCCAGGCCAAAATCGATCTCTTCTCTACATGGGGTTCCTTTCTATTGAATCATAGATTCATGGGATCGGGGTCGCTCATCAATGGGGTCAAGGTGCTTGTAAGTGCTTGAATCCAAGACAACTGCATGAGTCAACCTTCCTGAACCTAAGTGCTACTTGAAAAAATATAATCACGATTATCTTTATCTGCGGCATCTTTTTTCAAGAGACCGTCCACGCCTGCGGCGTAGATAGTCAAGACACTGTCCAGATATGCGGTTTTGGCTTTTAAGATACCATAAATGATCTGCGCCGCAGCTTATCCAAAAATACGGCTTGAACTTTTAAGTGGTAGTTAGGTTTAGGGAGGTCCGTGAGTCTAGACCAGCGATGATACGAGGATTTGATTGGCTGAGAAGGGCAGAATTGGAGGTAGAGTGTCCGCCAATTTCTGTGGAAGTTCTGCAGCGTCTCATATTTACTATACCGCATCAAAGTCAATTTTACAATTTACATTCAGGATTCAGTTTTTCATTATTTTTTGGAAACTTTAACGGCGTCAGAAAGCTGAAAAGTGTTTTTTGGGGCTAAGAGACCCTGGCACGTCACCCCTGAGACGTTTCAAGTAGTTTTAAAAAATATTTCCTGTCACCGATTGACTTTTGCACAAGTGGAAGCAGAGAAGACAGTGTTAACTAGTTGTTTGTCATAATGAACAGGATACATAATAGTGATGATACGTAGTGTCATATCACACATTCAGTTGCTTACTAGCAGGACCTGGTGTAACCTGGTATCACATTTATCAGTCGTCTTAGTACAAGTCTGCTAGCAAGTCTGATACAACACTCAAACCACACGTACTTATACAACATTTGAATAACAGATGTGTTGCAGTGCTTAGACACTTTGACTGAACATTTGGCAATCCCCCTTCCCCCCCCCCCCTCCCTTTGGCACCGGGGCTAGCAACGGGGTTGCCAAAAATCTTTAGTACCCGCCACCCGCACGTAAGTCGCTAGAATCGCTATATAGATATATTGTTTTTTAAGTTTAAAGTTGTTCTCATTACTAGTAGTAACTAGGCTACTTACTAGAACTACTATAGTATTATTTTTTATTCATTTTTAATAAAAATAATACAATACAATACAATATAAAAAAATGTATAATAAATAACTTAATTCTAGACTTAATTTGATATGTTCTAGTGAATACTATAGTATTACTATTATATTATTCAACTTTAAAGTTTACACTCTGTAGTAAAAACTTGATCTAGAACTTTATTACATCGAACACAACATTTTTTACTAAAAACATTTTGAGAATGAATTAAGCATGATACAATGAAACACACCGAAATTGAGGCTTAATTGGCTGCTGAAACGGTGCGTCTTTTTAAAGCCCCTCAATCTGCTGCTTCAAGTTCAACGCTTTACCCTCGGCCTTTTCCTGAACGCCGCTGTGTGTACCCCTGCTGCACCGTACTGAAGCGCTAATGCCGCACGCTGCCTCTCGGTCAACACCAATAGTCGTCCTTTATCGTCATTTGTCTTATCAGGTGTCCTCTATCCACAGCTCTCCTTCTTCCTGTGAAAGCGCCCTGAAGTGCGGGAGCACAAGGGGGCACGACGCCAAAGCGGAGCCGGCGTCTCGGCTCGGGAGAGCAAAGGAAGGGAAAATCTGCAAACAGACGTAAGAGCCATGTTGCCCAGTAAACTTGCAGGCACAACATCTGAGCGCAGAATATCTATAGCCATAAAAACAGAACAATCAATGCAGACAAAAGGGATCATCAAGCCAGATTGTATCAAAAAACACTTATTTGAACAGTTTATTGAAGACAGTTTTTTTGGTTGACGTCCTGATGAAAAACTGGCTTTCTCTCAGCTGCTTTCGAAAGCTTGAAAAGGCCGACTGTATGGCTGGACAGGCGAACGGTGATTCGCCGGTGAATCAACCTTCGGACAGCTTCAAAAAAAGGAAGGAGACTGAACAAAAACTTTAAGGAATAAAAATCGCAGAGGGACATTTTCAGATCGCATCAAACCAGGCATGCACTCCAATCAAATTCAACCGTCCTACTTCAATCGTCGACCCACCGTTCGCGTGGTCGGTCGGGCGGTGCCCTTTTTCTTCAAAAAGAACCAGACACACCCAGCCCCCCCTTTCTGTGAGAGACCCTTCCCAGAGAGTCCGAGCCGAATCCGAAAGCCCTTCGCACCCCTTCCGGTCCCTCTCTTCCCCCCACTGCCACTCTTGGCCGGTGCACCTGGCATCTGCTTCTGCTCCAGACGGTGGAAGTTCCAAATCGTACTCGTGAGGTCCCTTCCTGTCGCACGGAAGAACCTGAGGCCCTTCACTCCCCGACATCTGGCCCGGACTGCCCGCCCCAGGTGGACCTCATTCTGATCAGGCCGTGCATTAACAAGTCCGCCCTCAGGCTGGGATGGCATCCTGCAAGACTCAAAAAAAGCAAAAGTGTGAGCGGAGGTGCAGCAGACTCACAGCAGGATCTCAAAGCCTTTGACATTACTTTTTCTTATTCTGGACCCTCTCGACAGTGGTTATACCCGTTCTTGTACTCCCGCTGTCACATGCATACAGTCGTCTCAGCTCAGGCAACAAAGCACTTTGTGATGGATTGATCGATGCACTTATTCACTCGATCTTCTAGCTGACGTACCTGGAGACGGAAGGAAATGAGTAGGTCTTGCCTTCGATCGTGAACGACGCCGACTCGAAGACCACCGGCGCCTTGACTTCTACCTGGAGCTTTGGGGCAAGCCCCTTCTTTTTCTGTATGTAGGGATCGACCGAAGCTCCACTGATTCCGGCCCTTCGCAGCGCTGCCTGGATGCGTGTCTCGATCTCCGACGTGTCCCATGGCTCTCGATAGAGGTCCTCAAGCCCCTTCAGCTGGGTTCGCACGTAAGCCTGCAAACGGAATGAATGAGAGAGGACACATTCATTCAAACCGAATTGCAGAGACTGACCGGATGGATATTCATATACACGGCGTCGAAGGCCGATATGATCGAACTTGATGCCGAGGATCACGCTCGCAGATCCGCTCCTTCCACCCGCGTTTCTTCAGCTGCATAAGCATGTGAGAAACCTTCACGAACATGTACAGAATGAGAGTTGGAAGTGTATCTGTGTATTCCCTGGGGGGGCCGACCATCCCTAAGAAGAGCAGCCCGATTTCGCCGAGCGCATACATCTGCGGACGCGAAGGTAACCCCCCAGAGCCCCCAGATGCCCCTATGAACATGCCTTGATGCCCAGAAAGCGAGAAAGAACGGCCAGACAGAGAGGAAGCGATCAAGTACTGCCAGACGGAAAAAGAATGAAAGAAAGATTTCAGTGGGTCCCCGTGTGCCCGCATGCCGTCTCCGTCTCCAATGAAACCATTGCGTTTGATACCGACTCGGAGAACGCCGGCATGTCGCTTGAATCCTCTGCGCGCACACAGCAAAGCGGAAGGGAGAAAAATAGGTATCATGCATGATCGAACCGAACATGCGTCCTCACCGGCAAAGCTGGCGCCATCCATGAGCCCTGGAACTCCATGACGCGCTGCACAGAAGAGAGATCGATTTGGAGACGGGCAATCTTTTGGTATTGATGCAAACCATGCAGCCAGGAGCTTTGAAGCGGAGAACTTTCAATCAAATGCATACATGCAATTCGCCTCTCAGCCCCCTGTCTCACTTTCTTTCGAGAGGGCTAGCGAGAGGGTGGAAACTGGACTGGAGAGTCTGAAACTCAAATGAAGTTTCCAGCACTTCACTTCTTGGAATTAAACTGTTTTTCTGATCTGATCAACACTCAAGAGAGGTTTTCCACTGATCTTTAGCCTGTGGAATGGGCCATGCACAATAGGTTAAGCTTGATCAACACACTTGACGCGTCGATCCGATCAAATGAGGCGAAGAGCAAATCACACAAACAAAAGAAGAAAGAGGGAGACGGCTTTCATTAAAAAAGGACCACAAGAACAAAAAACAGATAGACGGACGATGGGCAAAAAGGCAGGGCGACAGACGGAGTACAGGCTGAGCGAGCGACAGACAAAATCGCAGTCTGGAGGGCGGTCAGACAGGCAGTCGGGTAGACACTCAGGAACGATCAGGTACAGTCACGCAGGCAATCAGTCAGATCGTGAGGCAGGCAGGCAGGCATGCGGCCAGGCAGATGGGCAAAAGGACGGGTCGACAGACTTACAAGCCCGAATCGGCAAAGATAAATCGAAACAGAAGAGAGGCAGTGGCAGACGGAAACAGATATGCAGGCAGAGAAAGATAGACGGGCAGTCAGACGGGCAGAGAGCTAGCGGGAAGGACCGCGTGAATTCTTTCGATCGAGCACTCTGGCTTGCCAGCAAGACAACTGAAGAGGACCTTGTGTCCGAAATCCGGATCTTGTAAAGCCATTTTAATGATCAACTGATTTCAGTGAAGCACTCTCAATGGTTTCCTTTCTATTCCTAGTTGCGAGCAGGAAATTGCCAGCTGCATGGGTAAGCATGCAGGCACAGAGACAGACTGAAAGAAAGGCAGGCAGCCATCTCGAGAAAAGGCGAGAAAAGGACTGGTAGCCGACAAACTTGAAATTGATTTGTGATCAGTGAGCATGTACGTGCACACATGTTGACCAACCTTCCTCTGCTTGGTGTTCTTCTTCCGGAGCGTCTCGGCACCAGTCTCTTGTCTTGGTAGTCTGGATGCAAATCTGGAGGTCTCTGCAGTAGAATGCTCATCGCGTCGAGGAGAAGGGTCGCCGAGGTCCTGCACAGATGAACCGAATTTTAGCACAATCTACTAAAATCATGTTCATCTATTTATCAAAGTTTTTTTAATCAAAGAAAAGGGCCAACGAGGTCCTGCAGGAAGAGATGGACGGAAGAAGGGCACGCAGGAAGCGAGGACAGAGAGATGAATCAATGAAAAGACAAACACGCAAACAGACAGACAGAACGAAAGACAAACAAGCAAACAAACAAAGAAACAAACAAAGACAGACAGAAAAAGAAAGCGTTAAAACCAGAAGGGCAGGGACACACGTACATTGTCAAATGACAACATTGGTCCGTAAACAATGTACGTTCCCTGATCTCCTCGATCTTCTCTGTCCTTCTTCCTTGATCACGAAGAAGCTAACGAAGATTCTTGAAAGAGGAAGCTAGAGAGAAAGGGCCAGCGATTCTAGAGGGCGAATGCTTTCACAGACCAGCAGGCAGTGTCTTCTTTATGGTCCCCGGGCCAAACATGCCACACACACAGACTCACTAAGCGGTCTCGCCTCTGCGCATCTGTCGAGGGCCCGCGATCCTGAGCTCCACCCGTCTCTGAAGATGGAGGGTGACCCAGACACACAGCCGCTACCGAGTGACGGTCACCCGTCTCCGGGGACAAGGGGCGATGATCATCCAGACCCACAGCAGCCTGTAAGACATACATGGGCAGTGGAGTCAGTCCCTGCTCAAAGCGTTTCGGTCTTTCAACGAACCACGAAGAGCGCATCTTTTCAGAAGACGACACAAGGTTTTATCATACTTCCCTCCGAGTACGACTTCCATTTCTTCTTTCGAAAGCGTAAGCATGAACGCCGAGGTCGCATATGGCCGATGATCCAGGGGCGCTCAACTTCTACATGAGACTCCGGCCGCGCCCATCCATCTGCCTACACACCTTTCAGTCTATCTTTCCATCCTCCCTTCACTCTCCAAGTTCAATTGCTCAGGTGCCCAGAAATCAGTTTATCGCACTGGCACTTCTGACCTCTCTTCTCCTTTCGGCTGCCTTCACGTGCATGCACTCAACAAGCTGCTGTGGCGATTGACAGGCCCATGCAGTGGCAGCACCGAGGAAGCTTTGGGGGCAAGTTGAGCGCAACAAAACGTACGGACAATGACATTTTGAGGAACACACGCACATAAAGCTCACCGAGATTTCCAACGTGCTGCTGCATGCCGCTGAAGTGGACAGAAGCTCCCCAAGTTGAGCCTCCTCCTCGCGCGAGTCCTGTCCGTCTGTCCCCGCCTCGCTCATGTCGGAGCACCTGTCACTTTGGAGGCCCTCTCTGGAAGCGAAAGCTGCAAGAGCAACCCGCAGCAACACGAATGAATGAATGAATGGATGGATGGATGGATGAATGAATGAATGAATGGGTGGATGGATGGATGGATGAATGAATGCATGCATGCATGAATGAATGAATGAATGAATAAATGAATGAATAAATGAATGCATACTGAATGGATGAACGAATGAATTGATGAATGAATGCATGAATGAATGAGTGGATGAATGAATGAATGCATAATGAATGGATGAATGAATGCATGAATCAATGGATAAATGAATGCATAAATGAATGGATGAATGAATCAATGAGTGCATGCATGGATGAACGAATTTCTGGATTGCATGAATACATAGATGAATGAATGAATGCATGAATGAATGAATGGATCAATGAATGATTGCATGAGTGAATGGATGGATGAATGGATGAATGCAGGAATGAATGGGTGAATGAATGAATGAATGCATGAATGAATGAATGGGTGGATGGATGGATGGGTGAGTGAATGAATGAATGAACGCACGCAATCATTCACAAGTGGTCTGCAGGTCCCTCATGCTGACACTGAAATTTAGTGAACTCGATCAAAGGGTGGCGATGCCCTTAATTCTCCCTCTTCTTTTGTGTGTCCTCGTGTAAATGGGTTTCCAGCCTGTCTGCAATTGCTTCGTCTCCAGGCTTCGGCTCACCGCTCGACAATCCTGAGACATCCCTGTCCGCAGCCCAGAGCTCCGGGAGGATCGGGGCGTCCGCCGACACTGCGAGGTGTTTCAGAGCCGGGGTGGAGACCAATCCTCCTCGGGGCGGGAGGACAATGGAGGGGAAGAGCTGCAGAGATCATGGGTGGATGGAGTGAAGAAGGGAGTCACAATGGATACGCAGGAAGAAAAAACTGTGCATGGGGTTCCAAAAGAAAACGAAGAGCGTTTCATCTCCGCGCGAGAAGCTGTCTATCAACGAAGCAGAGAAATGAGTCAGACCAGAAAAGCAAGAGTCGGAGGCCATCTCAATGTCTGTCTGTTCAGTATGTGTTGGGGTGGGTGGGTGGGTGGGTGGGTGTAGACGGTTTGAGCAGAAGGAGACGGGAAGCACAACTGCAAGCATATGAGAAAGAAGGAAGCTTGTCGGTGTCGTAGACGGACTGAATCTTTGGCAGTCATTGTGTGTGTGTGTGTGTGTGAGAGAGAGAGAGAGAGCGAGAGAGAGAGAGTGAGTGTGTAAGTGTCTGGGTCTGCTGTGCCTGACTTCGGCCTGACCGACCAGTTGTTTCCGCGGGCAGCTCTTCTTCTTCATACCAGACACCAGCCAATCTCTGCTTACTGAGGCCCTTGACGCACGCGTGCTTGCTCAGCTTCACCCCTCCCCCAACCCTCAGTTTGCAGATTTTTAGTTTTCTGCCGAGGGTCCCTCTGCGTCGGACTTCCACGCTCTCTCCCTCCACTGTCTCCAGACGAAGATCAACAAAGTACGGATGCAGAACAAGTTGGCGGGCTGTGAGGCGGTCTTCACGAGACCAGCTCAGGCAAGTCTTAATCAGACTCGCACACTCCTGGCTGACTTCCGGCAGGATTCCGGACACCGACGTGGGAGGCAATCGGCGCGTCTCGTAGGGTTTGGACTGTCCTAGGGACTGTCTTTCCTCTGCAACTTTGAGTCCAAGTGCGTTTCCCTTCACCTTCCAGACTGCTCGCACATGGGCAGGGGGGTCTCCAAGAAGGCTGACCATCCGCTCGTACAGGTCGGCTTCTGAACAGGCGACGAAGAGGGGGGAGGAATTGAGGAGCTCGGCCCAGATGGACCCGGCACTCCAGATGTCCATGGAAGCGCCGTACTCCCGAGTCAGCAGACACTCTGGGGTTCGGTACCACAGCGTACAGGGGGCGTCAGTGATCAGCAAGTCCGCGGGGCCGTCCGTCCCACACGATCTCGGAGTCTGCGGGCGTGCCCAGCCAAAGTCCCCCACCTTCACTTTGTCCCCCTGTTTGACGGAGGCAAGTCTCTGTGGAATAGGCCGCTTCCGTGGATGGAATCGAGGGCTTTGAAAATCTGAAACATGGTACGCTTTATGACACTCTCGTGAATGCTCCCTGCCAGAGAGATTGCCAGAGGAAAGCGGCCAGGAGAAGGAAGAAGGGAAGAGACGTCAGAACTCCAGGGCAGTTGTCTCCATCTGACGGTGCGATCCCACAGAGTTTCTTCCATCAGTTCAAATATAAGATCTACCACATAACCGGATCCATGTGCAGATACTTGGGCCTCCAGAAGCTGAACGATGTGCTCAGAAGTCCAGAGGGAACGATGGCAAGCCACCTCCCTATCTGTAAGGGCCTTGACGTCTTCTTCGGTTGCACAGATGTCGTGGAATCGCTTTACGGCGAATCGCTGACCAGACTGTGGGCAGAAAGCTCGGTAAACCTTTGCAGAAACGCCTTCGCCAAGGACTTCTTCGAATTGCAGAGCCCCACCCTGCTGAAAGCCTTCCCTGGGGGGAAGAAGACTCTCGCTCATTTGCGGAGATCTGACGTTCCGTCGGAGATGCTTGAGAGACTTTCTGTGTATGAGGATCTGTACATGAACGATCAGATGGCACTCACCCGATCACGCAAGGGAGGAGTTCAGTGCGGCAATGTTTCAGTATATAAAGAGAAGACATGGATCTATATGGTGCAGCAATCATGCATTCTTCGCTTGAGAATCCTTCCGGTTGCATGCATGCATGGAACCCCTGAAACGCTCCAATACAAAAAAAAAAAATGTATTAACAAGTGAATTAATGCGCGCGCTTTGCGCGCGGGAGTGACTATAAGGTCTTGTGAGTGTGTTATGACTCGATCTAGCTGCACATCGCATCGTACCCCAAGTTCTCGAATGCGACCAGATGCACTTCGAACGCTCAGCGCTATATATATTAACACAGAGGTACGAATGTGCAGTCCTCGCGTCTGACTACTGTGCCGTGGTGTACCAACCGCCTCTGCGTAGCACAGACACATGCAGTCAGAGGCGATGGTCTCAGCGGAGACGCCAGACGCCACCACGGACGGTGCCACTGATATTCTGAATTCCAGTGAGCTCCCGGAAAGACAGAGTGTGCCGACGCAAAGCCAAGACACAGATGTACCTGTCCAAATGGAAGCACAAAATCGAGCAGAAGAGAGGCACATGCGATGGGGCCGGAGACGGACTGTTGGTTTAATTTTTGTTGTTGTCAGTGCTGTCGTTTGGTCAACCAACGGCTATCTGGTTACTGTCACAACAGACGCTGCGGGGGTGGGATTCAGTGTCCTAACAGTATCGTTTGTACTTGCGGTAGTGTCTGTAGCAGCTTTTGGCGTTTCAGTGCTCGCAAATCCCCGTCTACTTCGTGTGCTTGCGTGCATTGATGAAGGCGTGGGGGTGGCTTCGTTGGTGTTGACGAGACACGTGTGTTCAGCGACTGCCCTAGTGTTGATCTACCAGGCGTATGGGGCCCTTCCTCTTGGATCAGCGACAGCTTTGCTCTGCTCCTCACCTGTATGGACGGCTTTGATTGCGTTCGTATGGTTGCGAGAGGTTCTCAATTGGAAACGCATTCTGGGGGCGATTGGAGCGGTGGGGGGGGTTGTGTTGATTACCCGGGATGAAGAGGGGGGACAGGAAAAGGGGGGCATGACAGCATTGATGGGCATTTGTGCGGCCCTGGTCGCTGCAGGCCTGCTGTCCATGGCCACTGTCATCACCAGAAAGATCAGACGCCAGCAGCCACCCATAGTTCTTCTAGGGGGCTATGGAGTGACCCTAGGAGTGGGGTGTGCAGTGTCTGCAGCCGTCTCGTCCACTGATTTGATCCCAGTCAGCAAAGGGCCAGTTGACTGGCTTGTGGTGGGTCTTACGGGTTTGACAGGGTTCAGTGCGAACCTTTTGGTGGCAGAGTCGTTGCGGAGGGTGGATGCGTCGGTGGTGAATGTGATTGCAACTCTGGAGGTGGCCTTCAGCTTTGTGTGGCAAATCTGCACACTTGCACGGCCAGCAAGCCTCACTGCAGTTTGCGGATCAGTTCTCATTTTGGCGTGCTCAGCGCTCGTGTGGAGACCTGAGGAGAGGTCGACTGGGAGAAGCAGTGCCAGTCCGAACGAATCGGAAGCCTCCACAAGTGCGTCCGGACCTCCCTCTGGCTTTGCCCTAGGGTCAGTGGGGGATGCGGCAAGGAGAGTAGAACCGCCAACGCGAAACGGGGGGTCTCGTCACAATGAAGAGGAGGACAGTGCGGCCGAGGAGAGGCCAATCCTGCTGGGCGCGGCCCAGAAAAGCTTTGCACCCAGCTTTTCGCGTGTGGAAGAAATAAGCATGAGAGTTGGCGAAGGCACACCGACTCGGCGCTCCCCAATGAGCGGGAGTTCACATGGAAAGTTAATTGAAAGACAATCAAAAGTTGAAACGCCATGAAATGTGTTAGTCAGTGTTACGATAAAAACAGTATCTTATTGTTGACTAGATTATTGATTTTGAATCCCTGGGAATCATAGTTGAATCCATTTTAATCCATTCGTATCAATTAGCGAATCAGTCTAGTACAGTCTAGAAATCTATTAATTAGTTCAACTTTTACTTAATCTTTGAAAATAGATCACTACCTAGACCACTACTACGTTACCTGGCTAACCTAGGTTAATTTCATTGTCAGGTCTGTCAAGTTTATAGGATTAATTTAGGATTTATATGTCTAGATTTATGTTCCGGGTTTGTCCCGAGGTCCACTACTTAGGTTTTCATATATTTCTCGACACCCTCTTTCCATAGTCAAGACAAAGAAATATAAAAACAAAGTTTTATTTTTATCTTTAGATTATTTTTAGTCTATTTTAGTCTAAAAACTAGGCGCCGGCTAGAGAAAAAAAAAAAAAGATCTCCCTAGATTGTCTATTTTTTTTTTTTTCTTTTTCAGTCTAACAACTGTTGTTCAACTGTTGCACAAGTGTTGTTTGTGTGTTGCACAACTGTTGTCAAGTGTTGTTTAAGGTCAAAAAGTAAAAAGAAAAAAAAAAAAAAGATCTCCCCAAATCGTCTACTTTTTTTTTTTTCTCTAGCCCTAGTCTAAAAATAAAAATTAAAAATGTTTTATTATGCATGCAGTAGATTACACTAGATACATACATAAAAACTTTTTGGTCGTATTGCCACACTAAAGAACCGTAAGAGTTCAGCGCACCTCAAATCCTATACCTTAAATATCACATATATTTCAACTTGAAGGTCAAATGAAATCAAGTCAAACTATATGTGTTATATCAAATCATGCAAAGATGGTCACTACTCTGGACTGAATATCATCACTGATTAATCAGGAAAGGAAGCGACAAGACTAGCGACGAGACTATCAGACCAAGTAATATCAGAAAGGCAGCACCGAGTCTGTCACAGACCCCGTGAAGAAACGCATACCGACAGACATTAGTCAGGAAATTACGGACTCGAGCAATGCATCTGGACAACCTGACACACCCACAAGTGGGGCCCTGCATGCGTGCGTCAACATTTCCCCCCGCCTCCGCTGCTCTTGACAGACGCAGAACAGCCCCCTGCTGTACAAGAAACTCTGTGACTTCAGTCGGCAGATCTGAGACAAGCTCTTGCAGCTGCGGGGACTCAGACTCCACGTCCACTCCTCTTGAGACTAAAAAATACACAATCCCAAAGTGACGGTTGCGGCAGGCGATCAACAGCGGCGTCGAGCTTGATCCCGTCTCCTTCATATTAACATCTGCACCCGCATCTACCAAAAGTTGCACTGCAACCAGACTCCCTGAGGAGACGGCTCTGCAGAGAGGAGTCGTTCCTCTGTGAGAGCTGTTCAGATCAGCCCCCACTTCCAGAAGCAGCTCAAGGTCTTTTGCCTGGCCTCCATGTGCCAGATCCTCCACAGCCTTGCACAGCGTGCTGGGTGACACGCTCCGAAAGGATCGGATGACACTGCTGATGCCATCGCGGGAAAAAAGAGGCCCGAGGTCGAGAAAATAGTGCCGACTCAGAATCTTGTCAAGGCCTCTGCGAAGCTGCCCCTTCACTCCGTGAATGGCTTGGCGGAGTTCAAGAAAGACGCAAGCATCTGTAGGGAGAAGTGCCTTCTTTGCCTTTGGAGATTCAAAATCGTCTTCGAGTTCCTTCCCAACAATGGAGGGCAGAGGCGAGAGCGTCTCGTCCTCTTGTCTGTCCTCGTTGCCGTCTCCTTTCCTTTGTGGGAACTTCAGGCTCTCCAGAAGACCCCTGTACTTTTGGACGGTCTGTATGGCCTCGTAGAGATTTTCTTCGATACAATCAAGCTTTGTAAGCACTGGAGCGAGAGTTTCTGGGTCGCTTTCGACCTTCACGGAGACAGCAGAACGAGGAGACGACAATGGCCAGTTCGGCATGACGCCAGGCAATTCACTCTGACTGCAGACCGAGCCAGCCTGTCGAATGTCAACACAACGAGGCAAAGAAGGACCAAGGAGTCACGTCGTCGTGTGCTACCGAAAGACGGAGAAATGTGTGAAGAGATTCTTAAAGGAGCAGAGATGCAGTTTAGTCGTGACTTCCGGTCTCTGTCATCAGTCTGGGAATGAGAGAGGATCTAACAACAAAAATCAAGTGCAGCCCGGCATTACAGGGGAAGGGGCTGCACCGTCTAGGGTCTGGGAACAATGGGTGGATATCGAAAGAGGCGGTATCTGACACTCTCTGACAGCCCTAAATTGGAGCTTTTTCGGTGATTGCTGCAATGAGAGTTGCATCATATGCATGCATGCGCGGGGCGGCGCGCGCTCGGGAGCCCGCGTGGGCCGCGCGCGCCTGTCAGGAGATCGAAATCAGTCGATCAAAGAGGGAATCGTCAAACAGAGATTTTGAAAGCCACTTCGGCACAACATCGAAAGTGTCAGGCGATAAGAGCTACGTTACAGTCCTTTAACGCAAGCGTGCATGTGGCGCATGGAAAACAATGTCAACTTTGTAAGAAGTTCGGCTCTGCATATATCTCCCCGGATTTGAATATTTTTCCGATTGGAGGATCTAAACACCTATATATAAGCGGCAGGCGGCCTGGTCACAGCCGGAAGCCGTGACCGGCCCTTATACATAAGGCGTAAGTCGTTCAGATCGGTCGGGGTCACGGACGGAGGCCTATAAAAGGCTTCAGATTATGGTTCAGATTCGGCTTATTCAGTTTTTTAGATGCGGCGGCGTGCAGATCGACGCCCGGCCCGGGCCTTCTGCACGCTGCCATGAGGCATACATGCCGGGGTCCTCTCATGCATGCACGGTATGGGTCCGATATCTTAGTGTTCCACCGCCGCCTGACTGACTGATTGACCAAATTAAGCACGCGGGAGAACGCGCGCATGCAGAGCAGAATTGCATGCAAGATCCGCGCGATGCATGGTGCATGGGCTCCTATATAATATATACCGCGGGGACGGGGGCGCGCGGATGAGCGGGCGCGCCCGGGCCGCCCGCGCGGCCAGCTAGAGCGCTTTCACTGCATGACTGCCGCGCATATATATATATGAGTGTCCACCTTCACGGAGCTAAGTTAATTGCATGCAGTCAATTCGAGATTCATAAACGTCGCGCCGTCTGTCAGTTTCTCTCTCGAAAGCTACGAAGATCAATCATCAATGAGTTAGTTCGTTCGTCCAAGTGAGCAGAAAAGGCTGTGTGTACCCATAGACTCATATAGACGGTGGTACTGTTCCGGGTGTTGTTCAGTCTCTTGAAAGACTTGGGAACAAAGGAATCCCTTGACTTTTTGAATTGCCGCGCGCACAAGAAGACGACACAGATACGTAGAAAGGCAGAAAGCTGCGTCTGGAAGCTTCTTTGCTGATTTTCTCTCGATTGACGGCACTTCGTGTCAGAAGTTTCACAGCAACCATGACGAGCATGATGAACAATTGGAGAGCAGGTTTGTTTTCACGAACCGCATGTTTTCTGTACTTCTGGAGGGGAGTGCAGGGACGGTTGGATCATCTGCCATTCCCCCTCCCGTATTGTATGCAAATGCAGGTTTTCAGAAGAGCACTTTTCCGGCGTATCTCCCGCCCTACGAAACGAGTCCCGCAAGGCTCATGTGAGTCCACAATTTAAAGAGGTGTGCATATATATAGTGTTGATATGAATCCACTCGGTCCCTCTTTCGCGACATTCCAATTCCAACTTCGTTCGTTGACATTGCACTCGCGCAAATGGTTGAAGATGGGTTCTTCATTTGCATGACAACTCTGCAGGCAACTCTAGTTTGGGGGTCACCCCACACACCCCGTAATTGCCTCGACTCAATTTCCGGGTACGGACGTGCCTGCACCCGTTCCTGCAGGGGATGAACAGCCCGGAGCAGGTATGTGCATTTCTTGCATATACGCCAGAATTGTCCAGAAACCGGATTCTTGGTTTTGCCACACACGTACACCTACACATACAGACACGCGCATGCATGCATGCATGAATGGAGGGGCGAGAGAAAGAGGGGAGGGGTGGAAGGTGACGGGGGAAAGAGAGAGGGAGAGGGAGAGGGAGAGAGAGAGAGAGAGAGAGAGAGAGAGAGAGAGAGAGAGAGAGAGAGAGAGAGAGAGAGACAGAGACAGAGACAGAGACAGAGACAGAGACAGAGAGAGACAGAGACAGAGACAGAGACAGAGAGAGAGACAGAGACAGAGACAGAGACAAAGACAGAGACAGAGACACAGAGACAGAGACACTCAGGGACACAGAGACAGATCCGGCAGGTTAGAGATTCGCTGGGCACATATTGCAGTTTTGAACACACATACTCTCTCTCTCTCTCTCTCACTCACTCACTCACTCACTCAGACACACACACACACACACACACACACACACACACAGACACACACACACGCACGCACGCACGCACGCACACAGAGAGGGAGAGAGAGGGAGAGAGACTGACAGACAAACACTCAGACAGACACATACACAGAGACAGAGACAGAGAAAGGCAGAAAGAGACAGGTGTTTGACGAACGGGGCTTAAAAGACGACGTACATTCACACAGGCAAACAGAAGAGCCAGTAGGCGGGCGGCGTCTGATATCGGCAGAAAAGGGCATGCGTGCATGAATGCATCCGAATCCAGGCATTTGCAGGCAGGCAGCTTGGATTTACAAGATTTACAGAGGAATGCTTATTCGTGAAATCTTGCCTAGTCATCCCGTGATGCAAAAACTGGCGTTGGTTGAATCCATGGTCAGCGTGGAGGGTCCTTGAATCTTCTGAGTCCATGCAGGAAAAACATCACTGAACACAGTGGTCTTCAAGGACAAGTCCGGCAAGGGCGGAAAGAAAGACTCATACTTTCTGGGACTTCGCATTGAGTTCGAGTCGGAAGAGGGTTGGTTCAAGTGCTTGTGATCAGCGTGCATCCGTGTCACTTGAAAGACTCATCAGTGTGTGTTGTTCCTCGCGTCCTTCTGTTTGCCTCTCTCCGGTTTCTTGCCTTTTTTTTTTCTCGCGAGTACCATGCTCGGTTACCAACGACTTTTGCGGCTTACTTGTCGTGCTTTTTCTATGCTTTCTTTTCTTCGTCTTGCGTCCTTAGCCTTCAATCTCCGCAGTCGATTGTCACGTTCGTTGACTTCTCGATCCGCTCTCTTCAGCGCCCTCTTTGCATGCTGTTCCCTGGTCGATAGTGCTGAGTTCCGTTGTGATCCGCATGTCGGTCTCTATTATTTCGCGGCTTGATTTGTTCTTCCATGATGGTACTCCCCACTTGATCGTTTTTCTTCCGTGCCTTTCTTCATGTGTGTGTCAGATCGTGAGTGTTTCGGACTTCTCTTCGTTGACTCCCTACCGTCTTACGTCTATACCCTCCATCTTAGGTTGTTGACTTCTTTTCCGAATTTCCTGGGGCTGTTGCTCACTTTTTGTTCAACAAGAGAACGTCCAACTTTCCATCTGCCCATCAATCCATCAATCTACCTATAGCGAGCCACGGACCCACCAAATATGCACCCATGTCTTCTGCATAGCCTTTTTTGTCGCATTGTCTTCGTCTTCTGAATTGCCCGAAAGGTTTCAGGCAAGGGATTTTCTTCGCTCCGTGGTCCAAACGCCCTGCATAGAAATTGCTGATGCGTAGATTTGTGGTTCTGTAGAGCTAAGGAGGATAATCATCACAACCATGAGATGTTCAGTGAACGTGTCCTCGTTAGCGACTCTTTACCGAATGGCCGAAATTTGTATGCAGGATGCAATTTCGCTGACCTGCCCAAAAAAGCCGTCAGAAATGCCCTCAAGGATATGTTCCAATTCCACGGAGGACAGACATGTCGTCCCTCTGGCGTAGATGTAGTGACTAAATCGCTCACTTGTGAGGACGGTCAGCGATATAGATTCATGGCAGGAGCCGAGTACACGTCGAAGGGGCGGCGGAAGGCGGCGATGACTCTGGTCCGACAATTGGCTGAGGCTGGGAACCCACCCGGTGGATCGTTCATCCTCAAAGGGTCCAGCCGGCAGTTCCACTGCTTTCTGCAAAGCTAGCTGCAAAGCCTTGTCAAGAATCCTCAGTCGGGAAAGTAAAATGTCAAAAGTCATGCAAAGAAGTGCTTTTATGCAAAGGGACCTTTAAGTGTAGGGTTTAAGAGTAAAACTTCTGTATAGCATCAACATGCATGTAGTAGCACAGATAGAAACGCCTAGGAAACGCAGTAGCAAATTACTAGCAAGCAATTTTACTTACTACTATATGTGTGGGGTGGTCTTTCCAAAATTTTTTACTGCGGGGTTAGGCTCTGCACTATAAAAAGGTATAAAAAGAATATCGGAACGATTTTTTTTTTATAGATTTTCTTTTTTTATATCGTAACCTAGATCTTGACAAACAACTGTTGTTCAGGTAGGTGTTGTTAAGGTGTTGTTCATCTGTTGCAATGAGTGTTACATAAAAAATAACTGTTGTTGTACCGATATGTAAAAAAATAACAAAATATCAGTAGCGTTTATTTTTTTCTCTTTCTTTTTATTTTTAGAGTGCAAAGCCTAGTGAAGGTAAGTGAAGGTAGACTGAGGGCTAATTAATATTTTTTTGGAACGGTCCACAAAATGACAAACTGCAATGGAGAACATAAAGGTGTAAGAATGGGGGGGGGGGGGGGGGGTTCGAGTTTTTAGGCTAGCTCTTAGGGGGGCAGATCTGACGGCCCGGTGATGGGGCTAGCGACGGGGCTAGCGATGGGGTCCCCCCTGTTTAAGCTTTAAAGAAACCAGACCTATCTGAACGAGGACCCCCCCGTTCGGAAAGCTCCATATGGAAGAAGAGAAAGAGAGAAAACGAAAGAAAAAGAAAGAGAGAGAGAGCAAATTTCAGCTTATCTACATCTCTTTGCAAGTTGAAGATTAAGTTTTCAGTCGAACGTGAAACCAGCTTGTAAACTACCTTGCAAAACTTAGTAAATTCATTAATGAATTTAAGTGAATTTAGATGAATTTACGTGAGACTTTACATGAATTTAAACAGTGAATAATAATACTGTGAATTTAGATGAATTTACGTGAATTTAAGTGAAGTTATAAATGAATTTTGAGGGTAAATTCACTGTAAATTTAGATTTCTAAATTCATTTCAAAGTTTAAAATGTATAATTAAAGCTTCTAAGTTGAACTCTTAATGCTTCATGAAAAAAAAAATGTTTAAATTTTTCTGAAAATTCAAATATCAATTTATGAATGATATCTTTTTAAAAATATTTCAAATTTTGAATTTGATGGTTCCAACCATGTTTTTTTGTATGCAAATGAACAGGGTGCTAGACAGGGTGCCAGTGAAGTGGCATTGCTCAGTGGCAACTAGAAGCCTTCGCGTCATGGCACTTCCTGCTTCTGTGCGTCCAACTGCATGAAGTCCCCTACTTAATTAAATAAAGATGCATTTCCAGACATGATAAAAGAACCTCAAAGTGTAGATGTTGTTGTACTTAGAAAACTTTTCCTCACAACTCTTCCGCTTTCTGCGCCCTCCGTCCCCCGTCATTCCCACTGCCCCCTTCCTCATACGGTTCCCTGTCCTCCTCGCTGATGCAGGTCCTGAAGGCCTCAAAGTCTAGACCTGGACCATTGGCAAGTTCTTCCATGCGTTTGAAGTGCCTTCTCATCCCCTCCACCTGCCACGAGTGCATCAACGAATTCTTTCCTCCGTTGATGAAATTCAACCACAAAGACCCGATTGTGTACCGCACTGTCAATTTCTTATTCCACTTTCCTGGCCCAAAAACCGTGTCAAAAAACTCCGTCTCGTCAACGTACCCCAACAGCTTCAGAAGACACCTAGCGTCTCTGTCCCACTCTAATTCGTTGAACGCAAGCAGAGCGTTGGTAACGTCTGCCTCCGTCTTCGCCCCTCGGGGCAACTTCATCTTGCTGAAACATCGCAAATCGATCGATACTCTCAACCCGTCCTTCTCCTTTACTTCAGGAGGCACCTCTGGGTTATCCCCATGTGCCCTCCAGTTATTCAAAATCAACGCCTGACCAGGCTTAGTTTCCCAGATGGTTCCCTGCCCTCCCCGTGCGTACTTGGGGTCTCCACAGGCCTCTGTCGCCCAGTAGGCAGCCACAACGAAATCCATCAAGGCTCTCACCTGTGTCTGGGGAGCGATCACACTCACCTTGTCTACTGGGATGTACCGCTGCACCTGGGGGAGAGCTAGAAGGGAAGCACGCACAAGGTGGATTTCGGTTTCATCGAGGACCTTGCCTCCCTTCAGATGCACCTGACGTGCAGGGAAGGCGATCTCGAAGGCTTCCGGAGTGTGGCCGTCAAAGATCGTGAACCCCAGGGTTGAGTCTGTCTCCAAGACTGTTGCGTGGAAGCTCATGTGCTTCTCGGGTGCAAAGAGTTTGTCCTTGAAAAAAAACGGGTGCTGAAAACCTAGTGAAGAGGCGTGATGGAGACCGTACGGTCGTGCCCCTGTGGAGGGGGTGAAGACGTTGCAGTGGCACGTGTAGACCTCAGGAAATTCCTTCTGTACTAGATCGCGATTGAGGTCAAAGAACTCTACACAGGAGGGAGTGAAGAGAACGGAATTTTCAAATTGAAGACTCCAGAGATGATACCCGGAATTCCCCTCCAGGGCGGCTATCTCCATCATTCTGTCTTCCCATTCTTTTTTCCTTTTCGATTCTGAGATGACTCTCTCAATGAGGTCTTCTGCTAGACGCATGTCCAAGACCTTTGTGGGCACGTCCTGCTCGTGGAATTGACGGTGGAAAAAGGACGACTCCTCACGGGAAAGGACGACCTCGGAAAAGACGTCCAGAGTGAAGGAGGGGTCCTCCTCACCCACTGTCTCCTCAACGAAGGGACGAAGGTATTCCATCTGACTCCGTGCTGACTGGCACAGCGTCCGGCCAGGACGAGTCGGTACTTCTCCAGTGACATCACTGAACAGGCAGAGAAATGCTGAGGAAAGGAGAAACGGTGCTGTCTTGCGCTGCATCGTTTTCAAAGCAACTCAAAAAAAGTTCGGCAACATGTATATCATAAGAATTGATTGGTCACAGCTGCTGACTTGTAGTACTGCAAGGTGAAACAGGACATCAAGTGGTGTAGACGAGAGCCATAAGTGGTGCGTGTACTGATCACGACGAGTGTCGGAAGCCTTCTGCATTGAACCAGACACTGATCGAATGGATGTCACCTGCCACATCCTGCCACTGTCTTGTTGCATGCATGCTTGCGCATTCATATATTAATTTTGAAGTCCGAAAAAATTCAAAGAAAATACGCGCGCGTACAGAAAAAATCGATGCATGCGCACGCGGCATGCATCACGCGCGCGTGCCTCATCGCGTGGCCGGGCCCCCTTGGGCCGACCAGAGACGGAAGAGACGGCACAATCATTCTTTCTTCGAACGTAATTTTGCCTAGCTCCGAGCAGTGCCTGCGTCAGTGTCAGGCCGTCTAGCGACCTGGGAGAATGGCAAGTAGGGGTGCTGCGAGCCGAAGCCGAGAGGGCCTCAGACAGACCAAGTCAACCTTGACTGAATGGGCCGACTGTAGATGCGTCCAGCTCTCGGCTTCCGTCGCTGTCCTTGGCGGCTAAAGAGTACCATCGCTTCTCGGTATCCCCTCGCTGTGTCCGTGGCGCACCGCTCTTCTGCCGCTTGTTGCCTGCGATTTGACAGGAGATTTGTGTCAGGAGGAGGGCACGGGCGCGTGGAAGCGCACCTTAAGGGAGAGGAGACGGCTGCGGGTGCGGAAGTGAGGAGACGGCTGAAGGAAGGGCACCCCTGGGTGTTCGCAGAGGAGGTCGCGAACATGACCGAGCTGAATCAGTTCGATGCTGGCACAATAGTGCATCTGAGATGTAGTGACGGTCCGTCTACGTGTCCGTTCCGCCTTCCATTTGCTCAAGCAGTATTTTACTGCCAATTTTCTTTCTGCTTGCGTTTTGGCGGAGGCAAGAAGGGCGGGACGACTTTGTGTGTGCACGTGCAGGTGAGCAGTTAGGTCAGGGTCTGCTAAACCGTCAGGCGTCTGTAGTGCTGCGGATGATCACTGGGGAAGAGGAGGAGACGGCAGTGGATGAATCTCTGTTTGCAAAGAGACTGCAGGAGGTCAGCCGAGCCTCGGGTGTTTTCTCAATTATAGTCGGATGCATCTGGCCTGGCTGGCATCTTGTTCCGCGCCCGTCTACATGACATTCATGATCAATTACGGCGAGGTGCTTTACGGAGGAACCCTGAATAAGTCTTTTCCGCGGTAACTCATCCGCCTCTGTTGCAGTTTCAAAGTCTCAAGGGGAACCAGAGAGACCCACACACTGACAGTCAGACTACTGCAGAGATGAGCTCAGGAAGGAGAGGAGACGCTGATATGTCTGGCAATCTTTGTACTGCTGGGTTGAAGTCTTTCGTTCGTGCTGCAGGCTCTGGCGTTCAGATCTCGTCACTTTCGGAGATGTACTTCCTTCCGGGTGTGCAACGGGGAGGCAGACGGGCTCCCGGGTCGGTGGCTCGGTCTATTTGTCTGTCCGTCCTGGTACATATACTGAAACTTTCTGCTGGCCTCTCTTTTCTCCTACCTTGATCACCAGAGGCCCCTTCTCGTTCCTGCCATTCCTTTGATCCCTTCGCTGCTCAATTGCAAAGTGACCTGAGTTTTTCTGTTTGTGCGTTTATTTGGCTGTGTGCCTCTCTGCTTGTGTGTCTGTATATGTGAGAAAAAGGAAAACATCTGTGTGTCACTTAGTCTTGTCCGGAGGAAGAAACGAAAAGGAAGAGGGTACAGAGTTGCTGTAAGCATGAGTTTCGCGAAGATGACACGCAGAGAAAAAAACGTAGACTCAGTCTCCCATCCGCCCATTTGTTCATCTATTTATCCGCTACGTCCCCACCGCTACCTGCCGACCGCCGTTCTTTCCGTGCATCCATTCAGAAGATGCTGTCTACATTGGTGCATCCCTTTACGTTCATGCAACCCCGCTTCATCTTCCTCGTCTTTCTTTGACTTCATTTTTTCTTTCCCCCCTCCTCCCGTCTCCTGAATGCAGGCCTGGTTGTGGATCGACTGGGGGAGGTTGGTTGAATATTCCTTCCTTCCTTCCTTCCTTCCTTCCTTCTCTTTCTTTCTTTCTTTCTTTCTTTCTTTCTTTCTCTCTCTCTCTTTCTTTCTTTCTTTCTTTCTTTCTTTCTCTCTCTCGTTTCTTTCTTTCTTTCTTTCTTTCTTTCTTTCTCTCGTTTCTTTCTTTCTTTCTCTCTCTCTCTCTCTCTCTCTTTCTTTCTTTCTTTCTTTTTTTGTTTCTTGTTTTCTTTCTTTCTTTCTTTTTCTTTTTTTTCTTTTCTTTCTTTCTTTCTTTCTTTCTTTCTTCTTTTTTTTCTCCCCACCTGTCAAGGCAGACAGGCCCACAAAGGTGTTGCGGTTCTGACAAATCACCGCTTTTGTTTTTTGGCTTCTTTCGCTTCTTTGATCTTCTCCCTTTGATCCTTTCCCGAGCCCGACAGCTGTGCTCCCCGAATGGGCTTCCCTTCTCAGTCTTGAGAGCTGTCTTCCCCCAAGCTTCCTTCTTCATTTTTTCCTTTGTTTCGCGCCTTCCATTTTTTTGAAAAAGGACTGCTGGGTCGGCCAATCAATGATTACTTCTGTCGATTTCTTGTTTGCAGACGGTCCTGATCAGATACGAAAGCCTCGCAATACAAACATTTGTCAGCCTCTCACTCAGCCTCTCAGTGACCAGAAAAAGACTCGACAGAAAAACAGGGCAGGCATCTGCGATCTCCACGCACGAGCCAACCAACCAGACGTTTTCTCAATCATTCCGTTCGTCGTCTCTGCGTCTGTCTGTCTGTTTGTTTGTGTTTCTCGGTGTGGGGCTGTAAAAGAAGAGGGAAGGCTGGTCGTGCTGCGATGGTTTGAATTTTTGAAGGGGAAAACTCGCTGGAAGAGTGCTACAGGGATAGCCGAAAGAGCACTTTTGTGAAAAAGAAGCAGACGTTGACGGGAAAGTAAAGGGGAAACGCAGGAGAGGTCTTCGGTCTGTCTTTCTCTGTATATCGCTGGTTCTGTCGATTGGTCTTCACCAAACTGTTCCTCCTCCCCGTCTCCCAGCAAGTGTCATTTGTCTCCCAAACCCAAAGCGTATAAGGCATGCTCTTGATGGCCTTGAAAGTCTCCACCCCTCGATCCCTATCGTGTCTTTTTCAGTCCGACCTCATAGAACGTCAAGTGGATGCGCTCCTCAGACCCAGGGCAGTCGTGGTGCAGCGCATGCGGGCAAAGAAGGAGAAGATGGCACAGAGAGGAGCGGAATTCCTTACCTTTATGGGAAAAGGGCAGGTGCGTGCGTCATCTCTCCCCCTGTGACCTGGTTAGAATCTCCAGCGCCTCGCTAAAACGTGTGCTTTCATTTCTTGTCCGCTCTTTCAATTATCAGACCTCGCCTTTTTGCCTGCATGAACGTGCTCGACGGCCGTCTATCCGTTTCTTTGCCCGCCATTCTGTCCGACATGTGCTCTCCTTCTTTTCAGTATCGGCGCTTTCTCTTCTCGCTAAGTTGAGGGGTCAAGATAAAAATTCTTTTCCAGAAGATCGATGGGCGGGCTGACTGCATGTGTTGATATAAGCGTGCATGTGATGCATTACATCTGCCCGCAACGACCTCCCGCTCCTTCATTGCAGGCAGCAGACGCCCAGGTGACAGAAGGGCCTGCAGTCCTGGGCGTGCACCTGCTGGCGGGGATCGATTCCGGTAGGGTGGTGAGGGGGAAAGAGAAGGGAGTAGGAATGCGGAACGAATTCGTCCCTTTTTACATTTGCATGGAAGGGAGGCCTCAGGCAAGTGGAAAGAAAATCGAAAGAGACAACTAGTCAGTGAGTCAGTGAGTAAGATAGTCAGTAGAATGGTGAGCCTCACGACAACTGGTCAGGTGGACGAGCACTTGGAGAGAAAACGGGATGAAGAGACGGTAACTCATCTTAGAGATTGATGGATACCGGAAGTCGGAGAAATCAAGTGCGTCCTGAAGGGACGGAAAGGGTGCTTGTTGGAGTCTGTCAAAACGAAACACTGGTCCGGAAAGAATGTCTTGATTCCTTCCCTATGCACCTTCAGATGAGTTTTGTGATTTGTGAGAATGTTCACTAATATTTTTTGACGGTAAATATGAATCCCCTTTATACGTGCGAGAGGATGCATGACTGATTGCAGGTTATTCCTTCGAAAACCGTCCCGCTCGAGATTTTCTTGTCGGCCTGTGCAAAGGTGCGTTGCTTGTTTTCCTTTTGTAGTCGTTGTTCCCTCACCCCATGCACGTTCGCGTTTTCTCGGTTCTGCCTTCAAAAGCGCTTCGTGCACACTTTCTCTTGTGTCGCTGTTCTTGTCAAGGAGGAAGAAGGGGTGTGGCCCACGGGTCCATTTCTCTGCCTTCTATCTGTTTGTCTCCTGAGTTTACATACGTGCAGGTTCGACCGTCCTTGACGTGAACTGTGGATCTGGGGCCTTTGCTGTGAGGGCCCTTTTGGGTGGGGCGTCTGAGGCTGTGTGTGTGGAGTCCTCTTTGGCCCTTGTGTCTCTTGCAGAATCGGTGGGTGTCTGTCTGTGCCTCCCCGGATGACTCTTCGTTGTGAAATGAGTTTGTTTGTTTGCTTGTTTTTGTTCTTTTTTCCTTTGTTTCTCCTCCCAAGGTCCTTGAATTGATGCAAGCTCTCTGCTTCCAGAACACAGTCACTGCCCAACTTTCCTTCCTTTTCTTTCACTCTCTTCGTTTGTTGACTGCTTTTTTTGACGGATGACCTCTCTCTCTCTCTCTCTCTCTCCCTCCCTCCCTCTCTCTCTCTCTGTGTGCGTGTGTGTGTACCCTTCTGCCTCTTTCTCTCCCTCCCCCTACTTCTCTCTGCCCTCATGCATCTATCAGAATGCGAAGGCGAACAACCAGGCCGACAGAATGACGGTCATACACCGATCAGGTCCGTCCGTCCTTGTTTCTGTTCCTTCTGTCTTTCTGGTCTCGGGGAAGAAGAGGGAGAGGGGAGGGGAAGGAAGAAAGCGAAGGGCGGGGGGAATGGAGAGAACCATGTGAATGCAGCAAAACAACAGCCAAACACTTACCCTCTTCACCTGAACAACGCATGGTCGGCAGGACAGTATTGGGAGGGAGTATGGGGGTTCTCTCGATGGTTCGCCCTGGTTCTCTGTCGCTTGATTTCATCCGACAGAGGGACTCCTCGGTCCTTTCAAGCAACGCTTTGGGTTCCCATATAGGACAGTTGCCAGTCTGTACTTGTGACAGCTGCGGAGAAGGTGCAAGAAGCCCCTCATGGCGTGCTTTCCATCGCTCGACGGTTCAGGAAAGATCTTTTCAGGCATAATTTTGTTGATTGCGCCTTTGTTGCGTGCATGCATGCAAGCAGACGTTGTTGAGGAGATGGAGAACATGAAGATGAGCCAGTTGCAGTAAGTCAAAAGAGAAAGACAAGAACAGGGGAGCTTGCTTGCCCTCGTTTTTTTCTTTCCTGTCTCTCAGGACTGTATCGTTCGCTGACCAGCACGCTGATTGTCTGTCGTTCGTTGTCTTTCCTTTCGTCCTTCCTCGTTTTCTTGACCAGTCTGTTTCTAATCACGCACAAGTGCAGCCCCCGCCTGCGTTCTTCTGGCTGTCATTTCCCCGCACTTCGTCGCTGATTCCCTCTCTCCTTCCCTCCACGTTTGAATTCTTCAGCGGAGGGACGGGCCAATGTGAGAGTGAAACTCGCCTGTCTGATCCCTTTTGTCGATTCATGTTGTCGGTTTGCAGATTTGGGGTAGTGGTTCTGTCTCTGAGGCCCGAAATCGTGTATGAGTACAAACAGAAGCACGGACAGCACGGGAGGTGGCACAAGCCTTCCCTTAAGGTGGGAACGAAAGCGAAATTTGTGAATTCTTTTACATTTCTGTCCATCTCTTCCCGCGGGGACTCGGGAGGGGAAAGAGGAGGTTCTCCATCCACCCATGAATCTTCTGACCATCAACCCTCCTCTGCTTCTGGCCCGTGGATCGCTGGTCTTACAAATATCCCCAATCAACACTCTTTTGGGCCGCCTACTATCCCCATTCTTGCGACTTCTTTCATGGCCTTAAACAATCCCTACTGTGCTGTGTCTGTCTGTCTGTCTGTCTGTCTGTCTCTGTTTGTTCGCGTGTGTATGGCTGGGTGGGCAAACTTATCGAAAGAGCCTCTCGTTTCCTGCTCTCTGTGTTCTCTGCAGGGCATCGAGAAGCCGATTGAAGCAGCCTCTGCGCTGGTGCAGCCTGGCGGTGTGCTCTGCTTGAATATGCAAATAGACACTCAACGGGCACACCAACTGAGATTCTTGGTCAGCTGGTGAAAGAAGGGAGGGGGGGAAGGAGAAAGGAAAAGGAACGGCTATTGCTTACCCTCTTTATTCATTTCCTTTCTTATGTGGTAGTCTTTGTATCTTTTATTCTGCCTCTGCCTCTTTCCTGTTGTCCTCCCATGAACCCTTCTTTCATTCTTGTTCGTCTCTTTGCTCCCTTTCGCCCTTAATTTCATTTTTCCTTTGCCTCGATCCGTTCTTCCTTCCTCGTTTCCTTGCTTCTTTGCTTCCTTCCTTCTTTCTTTGATTTCTCTGTTCCGTGTAAACCTTGTTTAATCTGTCTGTCTGTATACGAGAGAACAAAAGTCCTTCTGCTGTCCGCGTGAAATTTCTTGTGCTGATTTGTTGCTTACTTCCAGAGAAAATAGAGTTGGGTGGGGTGGGGTGTCATCTTGTTTGTTTGCTTGCTTGTCTGTCTGTCTGTCTGTCTGTCTGCCTGCCTGCCTGCAAAAAAGAGAAAAACCAAATTAGCGGTCACATTGTTGTTCTGTCTGTCTCTCTGTCCACCTGCTTTTTGGCTGTCTCTTGCTTCTTTGACTTGCCGTATTACGAGACGGCCCTGCTCCGGCTGAACACACGCCGTGCAGTGAGCATGAATAAGCAATAATATATTGAAGAGTGGCCGGGCCGGGCCTCTGTGTGTGTGGTTTTGATGCTCCTCGTGCAGATGAACACAGGGATCGAACGAAGCAACCGCACAGGAACTTTTCTGTGGGAGGGAGGAGGCGGATGGGATTGCAGGTAGAAGGACTTTGCCCGTTGCGGTTTTTTTTTTTTGTTCCCTTTCGGCGGTGTCACTGCACCTACTTTGTTTTTTGCTGATCGATGAGCCTCCACACGCTGGCAAAAGTATTCACTCCCTTGACTTATGCTTCTAGAAGGTCGGACCTTTTGTCCCTTTGTTCTTTCTCTGCGACGACGTTTTTGGCTCTTTGTTCCTTTGTTTACCACGTGTTGCTTTCAAGTTGAGCGCTCTAGATTGATTTTCAGCCCCGTTTCCCTTTTGCAGGCGACTAGCGTCTCAGCGGGACTTATGGCACAAACGGTCTTTAATTGTTCGAGTGAATTGATACGTCAAAACAGAAAAGATATGAATAACGGTTAATAGACTGTGAAAAGCTCATTCATATTGACTTTTAGTTTTTGATATAATTGGATACAAACAACCGCTACTCTTCTAAAATTGCCGTTGTTTCTTACTTGGTCTTTTGATACTCTTTTTTGGATTTGATTTGTATAAAATGATAAAAAACCTAGCACCGAACTTTTGTTTCACATACCTCCCTAAACCTAATGTCCACTTTAAAAAAAAAATATCAAGATCGTCCGCGCCTGCGGCGCGGCCAATCAAGTCTATCCAAATTTGCGGCCTAGCAAATCTCATTCAAAGAATATAAAAAAAAATTAAAAAATAATAACGTATAAATAAATCGATATATTGCCTTTAAAATACTATTCATGCCTAGGTTTCGTACATATCATCATATATAATCATACAATATCAATATTACATCCTAAATTATATCATACATAGCTCGGTACCAGTATACGGTCATATATAACATCTCTATTCATTCATCTTCTGAATTAGAATCAGCAAGATTGCTCAACTTACAGATTTCATGGGCTTGCACCTACGTTTGGTGAGCTCGTACTCTGAGACCGCACGCTTGATAAAGAGTAAGCCTCTTTTGTTGCTCTTGTCTCTCTGCCTCTCTCTGCTGGGTCTCACTCTGTTCCTCCCCAGCCGCTGCCAGAAAATTCAAAGACAAAGAAGCTTGGGCAGAGCCTGGAAGCGGAGAGGCAACTTGTTATGATGAAGATACAAGAAAGGGTGAAGGTGCAGAGACCGTTCGTGAAAATCTGTATTCTAGTCTGTATTCAAAATTTGTTTGTAGTATCTTTCCTCAGCGGGGAGACCACTACTGTCTCGCATCTGCGTACACCTTCAAGATACCGCCCGCGCCTACGGCACGGGCGTTCAAGCCTATCTAATAATGCGGCCCCAGCATTCAAGTGGATCTTAGGTTCAAGGAAGTAGTTTTACAGTTTAACTTTGATTCAAAAAATCGGTAATAAAAAAAATAGAAGCACTCTTTTACATACTCTTCCTACTTGTCATCTTTTTTATACAAAAAACAGTGTTGTCTCCCTGATGTATCTACATGTACGCCATAGCTGTTTGTTTACCTTTGCAACGTTTTTTTTTTAAAATTATTTTTCAATAATTTTTGAGTAGGGTCTCAGTTTTTAAGCTGCAAATTAAGCATTAATTTAACAACTTGGTGATATATGATGATGTTCTTTAGTATCCATTATTTTTTCTTAGTATGATTCTTTAAGGTGAAGCTGATCAAAGTCGAAGCTATACAGTTGCCGGCAGTTCAATGCCGGTATTACCCTTACTGGCGGCGATCGTGGTGCGGAAGGTGCCCGGCGGTAGTGGCTAGTGCCAAGTAGTGGCCGGCGGCGGCGTGGCCGCGGCGTACGTGGCCGCGGCGTGGGCGGGGCGGCCGGCCGCGGGTCCGGCGGTCGAGACGCGCATGCAATTAATTTTGAATTGAGCTAGGACCATGCTTGTCGCAGAATTCTGCTGCAGAATCATGCAGTGCAGATAGGTGGTCGATCGAAAGAGTTGCCTTGCAGAAGAGCTTGTAGCGCTTGTAGCTTGTCGCTTCATCCTTCACACAGCGTGGGTAGAGACGATTTTAACTGTTGAGCTTCGGCGGCGTGCGAACGTGTGGTACGAAGAAAGGAGACTGCCCAGTGCTTTTCCTCCTGCTTCATCCGTCTCGTTATGACAATGGATACACTAGACAACGGGCTCACGTTCTATGCCGTCGTCGGCATCGGCGTGCTGGGCTTTGGGACAGCTGCGTACCTTTCATTCAGGTGAGGCCGGGCTGCACTCGACACCTTGCTGATGGGTTCTTCATTTGGTGTCTGTATCGGTTCTCTTGAATCATCCTGTTTGCAGACTGTGGAGACTCTTCATTCGAAGCCTCTCGTCTCTGTCCTCAACTGGCCTCCTCGCTTTCGCCCTGTTCACCTGGGGCGCCTGGTGGCTTATCTGCAGGCTAGAGCTGGTAGTCTGGGAGATCAGACTTAACGTAGACGTGCCGGTCGGTTCTCTGAGACCTTTGTTCAGTGTGTCCATCTTTCTTTCGCCTTTTGTCTGCTTGGGTGTCAGAGTGATCTCCTTGCCGAGTTCCACATGATCCTGTGTGTTTCTCTGTCTGCAGCTGCCCCTGACGTCCCTTGCTGTGGCGGTCGGAGCGACGCTTGCTTCGGGTCTGGCTGTTCTCGCAGAAATCGTCTCGATGGTTGGTCAAACTTTCAAACTGTCTCTTTTGATTTCTGTGGCACACAGAGACTGAGCCTCCAAAAGCATTCCGGTCTTTGCTTTGATGTTTATTTCGGGTTCATTCTGTAGAGATGCATTCTTTCTCACATCTTCTGTGCTTTCCTGTTCTGGCCTTTTCCTCTCACCCTTCTGTTTCATCTCAACTTCATCTCAACCTGACATGCTTAATTCTCTTTCTCACATTTCATTTGCAGCTCTGCCGCAAAAGACCAGAAGTGCATGTGATGGAGCCCGAGGAAAGAGGAGACGGAAAACTGCGTCCAGCCCTGACGGGTCCCTCCCGCCTGAGTGCCCTGCCGTCCCCCGGACCCGAGTCGTCTCCTTCGGCATCCGGGGGCGGGGGGGGTTCCCGTTCTGGTCGTGTGAGGGGGGACAGGCAAGGGGAGCGGAAGGCAGAGAGCGAGGAGACTCGGCAAGCGTACCAGGAGCTGAGTGACTTCTTCCAGTCACAGGTGGAGGCGCTGAGGGCTGCCCTGGACCCTCAGGGGTCGCGGCAAGGAGGCCGGGCAGAGAGCACCGGTGCACACGAGGACGCGGACCGATCGGCTGCTGCGTCCACGTGCGGTTAAAGAGAAAGAGAGAGAGAGCCTCAGATGAACAAAGAGAGAGAGACCTTTGTTTGAGGGTCAGCTGCTGGCCTTGTTGCAGACCTGTGTGAAGTAGGCTTGGCGTGGAGGGTGGTGAGAGCGCGGCGGGGTTTGTTCTTGTATTCTGGAAGAAAGATGGGGAGAGATCTCTGTCTGTGTATCCGTAGGGTCGTTAGTGAAAGAAAGGGAAGTCAGAGTTGTGTAAGAGTAGAAATTGCAATGTTCGGCCTCGGCAGGTTTGTGTTTCGCCTTTCCGTTTCTATCACTTCAGTCCTCAAAGAAGGTTTTTGGGGTTGGACACTTCTTCCCTCGCATCGTGCCAGAATGGCCAGGAAGCAAAACTGCGATCTTTTTTCGTGATTGCATGATAGTGAAAAACATCTTGTTTGTTTGGTTCTCTCCTGCAGTTTCTCTTGTCAATTTGTGGCGTGTGCATTCTGTGAATCGTGTTGTGCTGTTTGGCTGGTCATCTCGGCTCTCTCCGCCTGTCTCCCTCTCCTCCTTCCCACCTCTGTCTGTCCGGACCGTGCTCGAAGAAAGATGGCGGAAGTAAGAAAGAGGAAAAGAAAGGAGAAGGGTGCACAGAAAGAGAGAGAGAGAGAGAGAGAGAGAGAGAGAGATTCGATATGATATCAAGAGAGACGCTTCAGTTGTGGCGTGGGATTCATTTGAGTTGGAAACCGTGTGAACGAAAAGGCAAGCACCATGGTTGCACTCGAGGGAGGCATGCGCGTGCAGGGGCAATCGTTCCCCTGCTGATCAAGTGAGTGAGGAAGAAGGGGAGAAGAGAGAGAGCAACGGAAGAGAAGTCCTGGAAGTGCCCAAAGAGGGTTCATTCATTGCCATGGTAGGAAAGAAAAGACGAAGGACTGTCGGAAAGAAGGTTGCATGGTTGATTTTCAAGGGACAAGTCTGTCCCTCCAATTGCACCCTTCAACCGCCTTCAACTTGCCCTTTGTGTTTGCGGAGTTTTCTTTTTAGTTCGTCTTCTTGTCTCTCGCTGTACTTGGATTTGCCTCCTTCTTTTTTGGAAGAATGGGTGAGTACTTGGTTTTCTTCCCTTCTCGTGCGCATTCTATGCTTGTCTTCCACATCTCCCTCCTGTCGGTGTTTGTGTTTCTTCCTTTCTCTTTCTCTCTCCTTTTCTCTCCTGCTGTGCACCTGTCGACTCCAAGAGAGGGGGGCGGGGGGGGAGGAGTGAGAAGACGTTGGAGAGGCCTCAAAAGGAACTAGACGGGAGCGGGAGGTAAGTGAAAGAAAAGCAGACGAATGACGAGAAAGAAACAAAGGTCCCAACCCACTGCATGGTTCATGAGAGGATCAGAGGGTCCCGAAAAAGAAGAGAGAAGCCGTGCAGATCGAGAGAAACATCAGAGAATGAAAAACGACGGATCCAGGATTGGCGAAAAGGAAGGGAAGAAGAAAGAACAGTTCATTGGATGTTGAAGACCAACAGAGGAAAGATAGGGAGCCGACAGTTTCGAAAGATTAAGGGAAAATCCAAAGAATCTAAGGCTTCGGACTGAAGAAAGAGGTCCGAAATCAGTGTGATGGAGCCCGCCAGACACCCTGTTCGATGAGCAATCAATGAATGTATTGTGGATGGATTAATTGTCACGATCCTTCTTCAAATAAACGTGGGAAAATCAGAGAGACGGAATGACAGAGAGAAACTTGCCCTGTCAGGTGTTTGCAGCCTTTCGGTTTGCAAAGTACTATTCAGGCAGGCGTGTACACATAGGTAGTGCTAGAGGTAGTGGCGGATGATGACTTTTATTTCAACCCCAGTTTCAAACCATACAAAATCAATTTTGTCGTATATAGCTTTATGTACGTATAACATAATGTTATGTGCGTGTAGGCGCTTTCCCTGGAAGCCGTACGTCAGACATTGGGCACTAGGGTGGGAGGGCACTCCTCCGGACATTAATCCTAATCCCGATCCTATGTATGATCTAGTGTATATAACATAATGTTATGTGCCTGTAGGCGCTTTCCCTGGAAGCCGTACGTCACTGTAATGTCAGACATTGGGCATTAGGGTGGGAGGGCACTCCTCCGGACATTAATCCTAATCCCGATCCTATGTGATGATGATGATGATGATGATTGAGGGTTAAATCCTAGATCTAGCGACGCCGATGTATGATCTAGTGTATGATTTGAATCATTTGATACTATATCTAAGATACTATCCAAATTATAATAATCCAATTTTATTTTTTAAATATTAGTAGAGACCGCGACTCAGCCGCTAGGTGTGATCTGTAAAGTTATTTTTATAATAAAGTCTGACCACAGACTTTAAACTTTAAAACTTCTTTGATTTCAAAACTTTAATTAAAAATAAAAAAACTTGAACACATTGATGTGTTGACACAGTGTTGTTTACGATTGTTTAGCCTTTTAAAACATTTTTGAATGTATGTCAAAAAAATTTAAAAGTGCGTTTCAAAAGTTATATTTTAGAGTCCACAGACTCAAACCAGACTTTAAACTTTATTTCATTTTTAAACTTTACAGATCACACCTATAGGTCAGCCGACTCTAGTATAGACTGTATAGTTATAGCTGGTAGACAAACTAGTGTTGATATACCTAGTAATATACTATACAGAAAAACAAATATAACCAGTTGGTAACCAATCTATTTAGGCTGAAATTTATTGGTTACTAATAATTGGAAACAAATATTTGGCAACCAACGGTCTCGGCCACTCGGTACCAGTAAGTGTTGGTAATCAACTTGAATGATTCAGACATGTCACGCCGGCATGCATACCGAACCCTCAATCATCACGACTACTGTTGCGCTCATATATAGGATAGGGCGACAACGAAAGCTTAGACGAAAGCTGTTATGCTTAGACCGTCTTTCACATCTTCGGATGCTTTCTGGATTTCTGAAAATGGGAGAGCATCTGCTTTGTGGCTTCCTTTCGCTATCTGCCCCCACCTGGCGGCGGTTGACCCGGCGGAGACCACCGCGGTTGGCCCGGCGGAGGCCTTGGATGAGTCGGGGGAGGGGGCGGCATTCCCTGTTGGAATGGCGGGACTCCCACTCCCAGGCTTGGCGCGATTCCCCCCATCATCATCTGCGTCGGACCCGCACGTTCCTGTGCCAACCGGTTCGATAAATTAGTGGCACCCTGCCTCGCACTAGTAGGCCATAGGGCGGCCGAGGCACCAGAAATGCCTGGGGCGGGGGGCTGCGGGGCAACACCAAGAAGGGTATCGACTGTGACACCCGCCTGTGGCACCATATGCAAGTTTGCAAAGGAACCTTCAGGAATGGGCCCAGCAGATCCGTCAGAAAAGCCACCAAAGGCGGGAGTCATGGCAACGTCCCCCCCTGTCCCTGCAGCTGCGGTGATCGGGACGGACACCGCAGGATCCTGTTGCCGTTGAGCCGCTTCAAATTTTCCTTTCTTATGCGGTCTCTGCCCCCTTCTTGCCTTTCCACCTGTCCCCCCCCCTGGACCCCCTTCTCTCTTTCCTGTCACACCCTTTCCCCCTAGGCCCGGCCCCATGGCCCCCCCTTGACGGACACCATGACCACCTCCTGCCCCCCCGCCTCCCGATCCCCCCACTCCTTTCCCTCCTGCTTGCCCCTTCTGTCTGCCGTCTTTGTGAGAAGCGTCTGCGTGGTTGAAAGGGTTCTTATTCGGCTTGAACACAAGTGACTTTCTGGGATCTGTTTCTAACTTGGGGTCGTTCTCCTTCTGCCCTTGGGGTCGAAAGTCGTTCGCAGACAGAAGAGCCACACGCCGAGCACTGCACTCAATCACACAAACGGCGGTGAGCGTCGAAGGGGCCGGTCCAGCAAAGAAAGCCGCGAGTAAGACCCAACAAGAATGCAAGCCGAGCGAAACCGAAATACCAACCATCAGAGACAACACAAAAAGAATCGAAGGGGGGGGTACAAGTAATTTGGCATCATAAGGGAACATGAAGAAAGACACTGGCTCGCCCAAAGAGCCACAAACTACAAGGTTGCTCGGTTGTGTGGAAGAACGGAACCGGTGCGCACGCGACAAACGTAGGAGAGGAAACAAAGGCAGTGTCTCCTCCCAACCAGCCCACCGTATTCTCTCTGGCATCACCAGAGGGTGTTGCATCAGTTGTGCTTCCACAGGATGCAACCTCCTCCCACTCCTACAGAGACGAGGCTGACGGAACGCAACGCCCCCAAAAGGGTGACGCACCAACGTCCAGAAGTCAGTCGGTTCGATCGATTCCACGTCGCGGTTCGCAATTCGGGTCTGCATACACATACACAGGCAGAGGCAGGCAGACTTGATGGATCACTCACTCACCTCTTCTCTCTCTTCTTCTCTTCCCCTGACGGACATGAAAGATACACAAACAGACAGACGGAAAAACCGACATGAGCTGCAACACCCAACGGTTCATTTTGTATCCCTCTCTTCAACGCAAATTTGTCTAGATTCACTCAACCAGAAATCTGCCCTACAGCGACTGAGCGTCGTCTGACTTTCCCGTCCAATTACTCACTTCGACCATCCAACCAGCCACCCGAACAAGAGATCCAACCAACCAACCAGCCAGCCAGGCAGTCTGTCGGTCATACTCAGACTCATCCACCCCCTTCGTCACGTACACGCTCACTCACAAACTTGCTCGCACCAGATATAATCCTGCCACATTCCCACCCCCCCTCTCAATTTTTCACAAACAGACTCACCCCGAGCCCTTCTGCAACCATCACCCCCGTCTGTTTCCAGAGGTCTGCCACCGCCTCTCTGAAGCTCTCCTTGCCAACGGAGGCCTCAGAGCACCGAGAGAGCAAGTTGTCTCGATACCCTTCCAGCTCGATGGGAGTCATCTCGTTCGGTCTCTTTCCAATCGAGTACGAAGACGCCAGCACTACGGCAGCCCGGTCCGACAACTTCGGCAACTTCGCACCAGCGGCACCCATGGCCCCCGACGCCGCGCTTGCTGCAGCGCCCTCCCCCTGCTGCTCCCCTCCTCCCGCTCCAGAGGGCTTTAGAGCACAAACACAAGTAAAGCCATCCAGAGATGAGAGTACAGACTGGGACTGAGTTGGGTGAGTAATACACTCACGGACTTGACTGATTGATTGCATTAAAAAAAGGTGCAGCGAACAGTCAAGGAAGCCCGGGGAGAAAAGGGGCCATTTGGAGATACCCTTTTTTCAGGAATCTCCGAAGCAAGTCCTCATATCATTCACAACGGAGGGAGGGAGGGCGGCTACTCGAATTCGCGAGGGAGGATGAATGCACGTGACCAGAACACAAAACTTCTGTGACGGCCAGCCTCCGAGTGCAACACGCTCGAGGTCTGTCTGTCTGCCTGGAGGAAGCCACAAAGAAATCCGAATATTTTCAACCGAAGCCTACCTGGGCAACAGCAGCGGCAGCACCTCCTTGAGCCTTCTTTGGCTGTGCCTTCGGAGCCTTCAGCCCTCCCCCCCCCCTACTCTCTGATGCCGTTTTTCGAGTGTGCTCTTGCAACCTCCTCCCCAAGTCAGTCTGCAGGCCGTCAGTCAGACCGATTGCTTCGAAGCACGCAAACACGCACTCGACGATTCTAACCGGCCGCTCGAAATAGACAGGAAAGCAAAGAAAACCACGCGGATTCATGTATACAGACAACACCACAAGTGTGTCTGTGTGCCTCCTTTTGCCTTTGTCCGTGCCTGCCAGGCATACGAGGACGACCCACAGATAGAGACTGCCTGGACAACTCTAGGAGAAGCGCCCAAATTGACCAAGCAGCAAGCCGAGAAACAGACCAACAGACAAACAAACCGACCATGCCATGCTCTAACAGACGGGCGCTCTGCAGCGCCAGTTCGATAGATGCGCCTCTGAGTGGCGGGATCGCACGCTTCTTCCCCTGCGGAATCTGAGGGAAAGAGGGAGGAGGGGGTGTGGAAGGAACGCAAGTCGATCCAACCACGTCCACGTCTCCCCATCCATACATATGCACATGCGCTGTGTAAGCCCATGTGCACATATAGGTGCAGGAATTGGAAGAAAGGAGAGGGGCAGAGAGCGACGTAACAGTCTGAATTGCAACCTTTGGAAAGCAGTTGAATGAGAGAGCAGGAGAAAGGAGGGGAGGCAAGGGCAAATGGCAGGGAAGGGCCAAAGGGAATACAGAGAGGTTAGAGAAGAATGAAGCGCTTCCAAAGAAGGCTCTCTGGAGACAACAGAAAGAAAGACAGGTGTCAAGATCGTCAGAAGAAAGACGTCTCTTTTCCATGACCCAACCGATCTTCGCTTGCTTCCTTCCCACTGCCCTCTTCTTTTGCTGCGATTCAAAATTGGACTCTCCCGCCCTTCCCCATCAAAGCCCCTCCTTTTCCTGCATCACCCTTTGCTCCTTTCACAAGGAAACACTGGAAAATGGAGGCGCCTCTACAGCATGACCAAAATGCATGAAGACCCCACCCCCTCCCACAGAGCAACCCAACTAGTGCAGAAAGAAACTGTTTGGGTCTCATCACGAGGCGCTTCTAAAAACCAAAATCAGAACACGAACAAACCAAGGGACGGTCCCGCAGCTCCGGCGGTCTGTACGGGACGGTGCAGGTCCTCAGCTCTTGCAGTCGCTCCAACTTGAGGAGGATGACTCTGCATCCAACCGAGCACATACAGAAAGTAAGTGTGTGTGTGTGTGTGTGTGTGTGTGTGTGTGTGCGCACCCCCTTCCGTTCCCTCCACTTTGGACGAACAACTGAAGTCCTCCTTGCTCCCTTTCTTTCCTTCATCAGTGATTCACCGCTGCCATTGCCGAAAGGAAAGGAGGAACACGACATGGCCTCTAGTGAATCCGTGACCCACTGACTACTGACGGTCTTACTCGCGCACAAGCACGCGAAGGGACATATGCACACTCCATTCAAAGACTCCCTGTACGGACCTGCAAAACAAATGGAGCGCTTCCGAAACGGCAACCACTGCATCACTCCTCAAACGAACACCCACAGGCTGAACCCCGGCCACAAGTGCAGATGCATCTGGGACTTCCTCGAGTGTTCCCGGAAAGTCCAGACACTCCTTCACGCTCTCACTGTGCACCTTCTTCAACTTCTTCTTCAGCTCATCTCCTCGTACTACAACGGGCAGAGCCAACGGTCTCCCGGGTACACGAGTTACAAGCGCCCTTTCCATGTCTGTTTCTTTCCTCCCCTCCCGAAGACTCTGTCGCCATGTTAACGCCGGGAACTTTTCCCTACTCGCCTCTTGTAACCGCTGGGAGAAGACACCCAAATAGCCTGGTGCACCCAGATTCTGTCCCACATGCTCCTTTACGGCTTCGTCCTCGCACACTGAGGCCATGCGCTGAACGACTGTGCTCAGAAGCTTTTGACTCAGATGTGTTGACGGTGACCTTTCATGTAGTGCCTTCAAAAGGTCATCGACGAACTGCGTCTTTTCGCTCTTTGGCTTCGCCACCGCCAAACTCCGGTGCGCCGAAGAAGGCCCAAAATGGGGACTCTTGTACGAACCGTGATGTCCTTTTGTTTTGAGGCCTCCCCCTCCTCCCTGATTCAGGTCAAACACAGCCGCCATCGCCATCGTCCTGCTCGGGATGACAGATGAGAAGAAATCGAACCAGCACAGAAAAGCACGAAGAAACCGTGGAAGGGCCGCGATGACAGAAGGAGCCTTGCAAGGCCTTTTCGCGCTGCCTGCTCGAGGTTAGAGAGCTCGCGAAACTGAGCAGAAGATTGCAGAGGAGGGGAAGTCTGTGTGCCAGCTTATAGGCCCAGCTAGCTGGCAACACAATTTGTTCAGCGCGGCCCCGGAAAGCGCGAGCTTGACTCATGCTTGACTCAGGCAGTGCATGGCCCCGGAAAGCGAAATGTGTATGCAACAACATGCATGCAACGCGACCGATACGTACACTGATATTACACTGATCAACTTCGCTCGACGCGATCGTTCAATGAATCAACTCTCTTCAAGAATGGCCGGTTCACGAATGTTGAAGAAAGCGAAACACGTATATATACAGCAGAAGACCCTGGACAATACGTCCCACATCACAGACCAAAACACGCCACTTTCTCTGAGAGGTTCTGTTGAACAGTCTTTGAAACTGATTCCTTCCGGGTGTTGCACAACACACGCTTCCTCAAACTCAAAGATTCTTTCGTTGCTCCAGCCGTTGCACTCCTCTTTCTCCATCCTGAGGCATGTGCCCTTCTTATCCCCTTCCCCAGTCTGCACAGCTAGTAGGTCTTTGGAAACCCTTGCAAGAGCTTTTGGGGTTTCTTCAGCAGCCCACTCCCGCGCTTCTATGGGATCATCCGGCCCTTACCCTTCTTCAATCTTCGCTTATCTTCAGATACATCCTGAACTCGGTGAGTTCCTTCTCCTTGATCTCTCAGCGATTTGCCGAGTCGAAGCCCAAATACAAATTGCATGTCCTCCATCCCGCTATTCTCTACTCAGGCACAGTCAACGACAGGACGCAACCCTAGTTCTTGTCCTCGACCGCTTGTACGAGAGACCATCAACCGACAGAGATGTGCAGATGTTCTGGGAGAAACTTTTCGTCGCAGAAGACCAACACAGCCACTCGCTGACGCGTGACAAAGGTCAGGAAAGATCAATAGGCTTCACTACCGTCTTCTTTTTCCTTGGTTGGTTGAGATTCGAAGTCACTGAGCTGTTTGAACACTGATTTCACAAAGGAGCGCGCGTTTTGCGCGCAAAGAAAAGGAGTTTGTCTGCCAGGCAATCTGGCCATCTACCTCCCCAGCTCTGCCACCATCTGATTATCGTCCTCTTTTCTTCTCATACTCTCCGACTGCTTGTCAACAAGCGTCCTTCCTCCTTCCCTCCTCCTCTTTCTTGTTTCGGTGACGTGTGTCCTAGCTCCATCGTTCTTGCGTGCAGGCACGGACACGAGGGCACATGCAGGGTGGTGCATTTGATCCCATCGAGGGCCGACAACAGATTCCAGGAGAGCGGAGACAGCCAGAAGAACGGAAAGGAGGCGAACGAATCTTCTAAAACAGGTATGGGCTCAGTTGACTTTCTGATTTCTGTGAGTGTGAAAACACTGAAGGAAATTCGGGTTGCTATATGATTTCTTGAGTGGACTGGCTTCCTTCCCAGAACGATTCGGCGAATAGGTTTTTCTGAAGCTCGGGTCTGGGGAAGCGTTGTCTTGTTGAGTGTGCCGACTCATTTCCTGGTTGGGTTTTTCTGAAAGGGATGAGAAGGCTTTGTGAGAACGTTCTGTGAGCTGACTTGACTCCTGAAGTGCGTAGCCTGGCAGATTGTATGCAAGTGCGTTGTTGCATGCGTTAGAGCTGTACTGAGGGGTGTTGGGAAAGCTCTCTGTTGTAACATCCCGTTTTGTCTGTCCTGACTCGATTTCTGTCAGTGAAAACTGAAAGGTCTCGGGAAGGCAGTGTTTTTTTTTTTTTTTGGCTGTGTTGAGACCTAGAACTTCGTTCTGAAAGGTCTTGAGGAAGCGTTATGTTGTTGATTGTGCCGAGTCGAGGCCTGGCAGTGAATGCTGAAAGGCCGTCAGGAGGCTTTGTTCGCGGGTGTGGCTCCTGCTAGGCTGTGTTTACCTGGCAGTCCCTGTACACAGCTTACACAGCGTGTCTTTTCTTTCTTGTGCTTTGTGTGCAGATTTCGATATGAGAGGCGAGAAGACTTAGCGAAGACAACAAACGGAGAAGGCCGGAGCGTGAAGAACAGATGAGAGCAGCAGGTCGACTGAAATTTTGGAGATCATTTGACAGTTGCTCGGTGGGAGACGTACGGACAGAGGTGAGGAGATGCAAACTTCGTTGTTACAGACCCTCGAAACCTTTTGGGGACTGGACATCAGCGGCAGGGCTGGCAGCGTCGATGTTGCATTTCCAGTAACAGACAAAATGACTGAGCCAAGTTGCCAGTCGTCTTGTTGTTCCATAGAGGGATATTCGCGATGGCAAAAAGAGGGCGCCTAACATGATTCGCTCTGTTACCTCTGTCAGGCGGTATCACCGAATGGTCACTCTGAAACAAGGGCAGCTAGGAGAAGGGAACAGAATAAGGACTCCCCTACAGGACCTCGGGATCTTCTCCGTGGGTCACTGACATTTTTGGCGGCACTCTACTGCGAAGTCTTTGGCCGTGGCCTTGAGCGACGGTCCTGCCTTCCTTCCTTCGGTTTGGTCAGTCAACAGGGGAATCGGGTTTGCGGAGGCCCTGGGGGGTGATAGTTCTTGAAAGCAAGCCTGCATTGAGGCTCTTTTCCGGCGGTACGCACCGTGATGCATGCGACTGCGTTGTTCCCAAAATCTTTTCGTGCATGCGGTGCTTTGGCTTATAACTCCGTCTCCGTGTTCCTCTCTCCCAGAGCCTTTCTGCCTTTTTGATTTCGTTTTCTTTCAGTTTGTCCGTCGATGATAGGTCGGTTGATTGATCCGATTCGATGCACACTGTATGTATGCATCTAATGGAGGGCCTGCGCAGGAGACGGGGGTGGTTGCAGGGGGATGGTACTGCGAAGTCAGTTGGGGAGTATAATCGATCAGTCGACCTCTCCTTCCTTCATGGACCTCGGGAACCAGTGTGAGAGTGCTCTGTGTGTCTGCAGGCTTGCTGTCTGTCTGTTGTCTATCTGCAGGAAGGAAGGTCCTGGGAGGGGTCACTCGGTCACGATCAATCAATCAAGCTCGAGGAGGGGGATCCGAAGTTTGAGGAAGAAGAGAGAGACCAGGCAGAGGCGGGAGAGAATCTGTTCGTCGTAGAAGGCCAACACAGCCACTCGCTGAAGCGTGACAAAGGTCAGGAAAGATCAGTTGGCTTCACTATCGTCTTCTTTTTCCTTGGTTGGTTGAGATTCGAAGTCACTGAGCTGTTTAAACACCGGTTTCACAATGGAGCGCGCGTATTGCGCGCAAAGAAAAGGAGTTTATCTGCAGGCAATCTGCTAATTCGGCCATAAACCTGCCTAGCTCTGCCACCGTCTGATTGTCGTCCTCTTTTCTTCTCATACTCTCCGACTGCTTGTCAACAAGCGTCCTTCCTCCTTCCCTCCTCCTCTTTCTTGTTTCGGTGACGTGTGTCCTCCATTGTTCTTGCGTGCAGACACGGACACGAGGGCACATGCAGGGTGGTGCATTTGATCCCATCGAGGGCCGACAACAGATTCCAGGAGAGCGGAGACAGCCAGAAGAACGGAAAGGAGGCGAACGAATCTTCTAAAACAGGTATGGGCTCAGTTGACTTTCTGATTTCTGTGAGTGTGAAAACACTGAATGAAATTCGGGTTGCTGTGTGATTTCTTGAGTGGACTGGCTTCCTTCCCAGAAAGATTCGGCGGATGGGTTTTTCTGAAGCTCGGGTCTGGGGAAGCGTTGTCTTGTTGAGTGTGCCGACTCATTTCCTGGTTGGGTTTTTCTGAAAGGGATGAGAAGGCTTTGTGAGAACGTTCTGTGAGCTGACTTGACTCCTGAAGTGCGTAGCCTGGCAGATTGTATGCAAGTGCGTTGTTGCATGCGTTAGAGCTGTACTGAGGGGTGTTGGGAAAGCTCTCTGTTGTAACATCCCGTTTTGTCTGTGCTGACTCGATTTCTGTCAGTGAAAACTGAAAGGTCTTGGGAAGGCAGTGTTTTTTTTTTTTTTTTGCTGTGTTGAGGCCTAGAACTTCGTTCTGAAAGGTCTTGAGGAAGCGTTGTGTTGTTGATTGTGCCGAGTCGAGGCCTGGCAGTGAATGCTGAAAGGCCGTCAGGAGGCTTTGTTCGCGGGTGTGGCTCCTGCTAGGCTATGTTTACCTGGCAGTCCTTGCACACAGCATCACACAGCATGTCTTTTCTTTCTTGTGCTTTGTGTGCAGATTTCGATATGAGAGGCGAGGAGACTTAGCGAAGACAACAAACGGAGACGGCCGGAGCGTGAAGAACAGATGAGAGCAGCAGGTCGACTGAAATTTTGGAGATCATTTGACAGTTGCTCGGTGGGAGACGTACAGACAGAGATGAGGAGATGCAAACTTCGTTGTTACAGACCCTCGAAACCTTTTGGGGACTGGACGTCAGCGGTAGGGCTGGCAGCGTCGATGTTGCATTTCCAGCAACAGACAAAATGACTGAGCCAAGTTGCCAGTCGTCTCGTTGTTCCATAGAGGGATATTCGCGATGGCAAAAAGAGGGCGCCTAACATGATTCGCTCTGTTACCTCTGTCAGGCGGTATCACCGAATGGTCACTCTGAAACAAGGGCAGCTAGGAGAAGGGAACAGAACAAGGACTCCCCCGCAGGACCTCGGGATCTTCTCCGTGGGTCACTCCCATTTGTAGCGGCGCTCTGCTGCGAAGTCTTTGGCCGTGGCCTTGAGCGACGGTCCTGCCTTCCTTCCTTCGGTTTGGTCAGTCAACGGGGGAATCGGGTTTGGGGAGGCCCTCGTGGCGTGGAAGTTCTTGAAGCAAGCCTGCATTGGGGCTCTTTTCCGGCGGCGCACATCGTGATGCATGCAGCTGCGTTGTTCCCAAAGTCTTTTCGTGCGTGTGGTGCTTTGCCTTGAAGCTCCGTCTCTGTGTTCCTTTCTCCCAGAGCCTTTCTGCCTTTTTTATTTTGTTTTCTTTCAGTTTGTCCGTCGATGATTGATAGGTCGATTGATTGATTGATTGATCCGATTCGATGCCAACTGTATCTATGTATGCATCTAATGGAGGGCCTGCGCGGGAGATGAGGGTGGTTGCAGGGGGATGGTACTGCGAAGTCAGTTGGGGAATATAATCGATCAGTCGACCTCTCCTTCCTTCATGGACCTCGGGAACCAGTGTGAGGGAGCTCTGTGTGTCTGCAGGCTTGCTGTCTGTCTGTTGTCTTTCTGCGGGAAGGAAGGTCCTGGGAGGGGTCGCTCGGTCACGATCAATCAATCAAGCTCGAGGAGGGGGATCCGAAGTTTGAGGAAGAAGAGAGAGAGCAGGCAGAGGCGGGGGAGAATCTGTTCGTCGCAGAAGACCAACACAGCCACTCGCTGACGCGTGACAAAGGTCAGGAAAGATCAGTTGGCTTCACTATCGTCTTCTTTTTCCTTGGTTGGTTGAGATTCGAAGTCACTGAGCTGTTTGAACACCGATTTCACAATGGAGCGCGCGTATTGCGCGCAAAGAAAAGGAGTTTATCTGCAGGCAATCTGCTAATTCGGCCATAAACCTGCCCAGCTCTGCCACCATCTGATTGTTGTCCTCTTTTCTTCTCATACTCTCCGACTGCTTGTCAACAAGCGTCCTTCCTCCTTCCCTCCTCCTCTTTCTTGTTTCGGTGACGTGTGTCCTAGCTCCATCGTTCTTATGTGCAGGCACAGACACGAGGGCACATGCAGGGTGGTGCATTTGATCCCATCGAGGGCCGACAACAGATTCCAGGAGAGCGGAGACAGCCAGAAGAACGGAAAGGAGGCGAACGAATCTTCTAAAACAGGTATGGGCTCAGTTGACTTTCTGATTTCTGTGAGTGTGAAAACACTGAAGGAAATTCGGGTTGCTGTGTGATTTCTTGAGTAGACTGGCTTCCTTCCCAGAAAGATTCGGCGGATGGGTTTTTCTGAAGCTCGGGTCTGGGGAAGCGTTGTCTTGTTGAGTGTGCCGACTCATTTCCTGGTTGGGTTTTTCTGAAAGGGATGAGAAGGCTTTGTGAGAACGTTCTGTGAGCTGACTTAACTCCTGAAGTGCGTAGCCTGGCAGATTGTATGCAAGTGCGTGGTTGCATGCGTTGGAGCTGTACTGAGGGGTGTTGGGAAAGCTCTCTGTTGTAACATCCCGTTTTGTCTGTGCTGACTAGATTTCTGTCAGTGAAAACTGAAAGGTCTCGGGAAGGCAGTGTTTTTTTTTTTTTTTTTGCTGTGTTGAGGCCTAGAATTTCGTTCTGAAAGGTCTTGAGGAAGCGTTGTGTTGTTGATTGTGCCGAGTCGAGGCCTGGCAGTGAATGCTGAAAGGCCGTCAGGAGGCTTTGTTCGCGGGTGTGGCTCCTGCTAGGCTGTGTTTACCTGGCAGTCCCTGCACACAGCATCACATAGCGTGTCTTTTCTTTCTTGTGCTTTGTGTGCAGATTTCGATATGAGAAGCGCGGAGACTTACCGAAGACAACAAACGGTGACGGCCGGAGTGTGAAGAACAGATGAGAGCAGCAGGTCGACTGGAATTCTGGAGATCATTTGACAGTTGTTCGGTGAGAAATGTACGGCTGTACAGAGATGCGGAGATGCAAACTTCGTTGTTACAGACCCTCGAAACCTTTTGGGGACTGGACGTCAGCGGCAGGGCTGGCAGCGTCGATGTTGCATTTCCATCAACGGACAAAATGACTGAGCCAAGTTGCCAGTCGTCTCGTTGTTCCATAGATGGATATTTGCGATGGCAAAAAGAGGGCGCCTAACATGATTCGCTCTGTTACCTCTGTCAGGCGGTATCACCGAATGGTCACTCTGAAACAAGGGCAGCTAGGAGAAGGGAACAGAACAAGGACTCCCCCGCAGAACCTCGGGATCTTCTCCGCGGGTCACTCCCATTTGTGGCGGCACTCTACTGCGAAGTCTTTGGCCGTGGCCTTGAGCAACGGTCCTGCCTTCCTTCTTTCGGGTCAGTCAGTCAACGTGGGAATCGGGTTTGGGGAGGCCCTGGGGGCGTGGAAGTTCTTGAAGCAAGCCTGCATTGGGGCTCTTTTCCGGCGGCGCACATCGTGATGCATGCAGCTGCGTTGTTCCCAAAGTCTTTTCGTGCGTGTGGTGCTTTGCCTTGAAGCTCCGTCTCTGTGTTCCTTTCTCCCAGAGCCTTTCTACCTTTTTGATTTTGTTTTCTTTCAGTTTGTCCGTCGATGATTGATAGGTCGATTGATTGATTGATTGATCCGATTCGATGCCAACTGTATCTATGTATGCATCTAATGGAGGCTAGAATGGAGGGCCTGCGCGGGAGACGAGGGTGGTTGCAGGGGGATGGTACTGCGAAGTCAGTTGGGGAGTATAATCGATCAGTCGACCTCTCCTTCCTTCATGGACCTCGGGAACCAGTGTGAGGGTGCTCTGTGTGTCTGCAGGCTTGCTGTCTGTCTGTTGTCTTTCTGCAGGAAGGAAGGTCCTGGGAGGGGTCGCTCGGTCACAATCAATCAATCAAGCTCGAGGAGGGGGATCCGAAGTTTGAGGAAGAAGAGAGAGACCAGGCAGAGGCGGGGGAGAATCTGTTCGTCGCAGAAGACCAACACAGCCACTCGCTGACGCGTGACAAAGGTCAGGAAAGATCAGTTGGCTTCACTATC
>JAHBMJ010002871.1:79339-94339 GCA_018398765.1 Chromera velia
GTCGGGCCGCCTGCAGGAGCAAATGCGCAAAAACAGTGGCGCGTCTCAGGACGTGCGCCCACCTTCGAGCGAAGATGCACATGCATGTGTGGAAACCGGCGCCTTTTATAAACTATATACGCATATACGTGTACGTAATTTTTGGACGCGTATATATTCACTTCGACCTGACTCCGTGACTCATGCAGCAAATAAGAACTATGCAATGACCTGTGAGTGTTCGGCAAAATTACCAACGCCTCCACAACGGACTGACAGCTGACCACTAGGCAATCTCTTCACTGTCCGCAACAGTTGCATTCTCACTTCTTGATTCTAGAATTCTTTCATTTGCGATGCACGGAAGGAACAGAGCAAGGGGGCCTGAGCCCTCGGAGGATCGGAAGAGGGGCCACACTGAAGGACGAACCTGTCCGTAAGCTGCTTTCTGGGGCTTCTGTGCAGACTGATCTTCCTCGTACACCATCAGAGAGACGCAGTCCATGCAGTAAATATCTTAGCTGTCTCCTTTATCAATACATGCACTTGCTCTGAGACTCTCGCTGCCTGCGAATACGTATGTGTGTGGGGATATGTGCGTGTGTGTGCACGCGTGAATGCAGACGGAGGCCGCACGTACGCCTGGCAGGGAGGCTCCGAGCGTCCCTCTATAATGAAGAAGCGGCTCTCCCACAGAGAGATGAGAGAAAGAGAGAAGGACAACGCCAACATCCGAAAAATGACCCTCAGCAGAGTCGCCAAGGACCTCCACTCCAACCCTCTTCCTGAGATTTTTCACACCAACGACGAGAAAGCCCCAGGAAAGCCAGTACAGGCACGGTTCAGCCCTGACAGAGAGAACAAGTACATCGCCGCAGTCTGGTACGTGAATCCATGCATGCATGCGTCGCATCCATCTGGACGTGCACTCCCCTATTTGTCTTTGCATGCACATCTTCATATGTAGACGGCATTACAGATGCATGGACCCTCTTCATGAGTCTGTGAGAGACTTGGTGGTGTTCTTTCCTGTCCATTTGTTTGGATTCGCGTCGGACCGTGCGGAGGTCTTCCGAGTCTCATTACCTTCGGCCGTGCCATCTTCGGCCTTTATTTGGGTTTTGAAAATTGGAGGGCTTACCTGTGTGTTTGCACCAAAGAGACCCTAGCTATACAGGCTCATACAAATACTGATGCTCATCTTTCATCTGCAGGTCCAGTGGGCTGGTTCGTGTGTATGACTTCAAAGAGACACTGGCCCCCTCGATCAGCAAACCGGGAGAGGTGCTGATGGGCGCTCGGAAGGGAGTGCCGATGCGGGTGGCTGGCGTGTTTGAGGGAAAGCAGGATTTAAAAGAGAAGTTGAATTTGACAGAAGCAGCATTCTTCGCAGTGGAGTGGGTGGATGAGACCTCGTTCGTTGCTGGGGGTTTGGCGTTGGTGGAGAAGGGTTTCAACCGTCTCCTGTTGGTCCGTTTGGAGCTTCCAGATCTGGAGTTTGGGGGTGAGGGGGAGGAGGAAGGGAAGAGGAGGAAGCAGAAAGAAAGGGAGGAGGAGAACCACCCAAGGTGTCGCGTCCTCGGGGTGCATTTGGGACCAAAAAATGACAATTCAAAGAAAAGTGTGTGCAGATCCCTGGCAGTGTGGAGAGGCGGGCAGTGTGACCCTCTCCTTGCCTGTGGCCACCATGGAGGGGGAGTGACGATTTACCGACTCCCCCCGCGAGCCCCCTTTTTCACTGCAAGCACCGGAGTTGACGATTGGGAAGGGGGGGCACACACCAACAATTACTTTACTGAGCATTTCTGTCTCATGGAAGACCGCGAGAATTTAAACGGTCATTCCAGTCGAGTGAATGCGGTCTCACTGCGTCCCCGTCACAAGCGCACGCAGGTGCTCCACACTCGAGATGTGATTGGCAGGAAGATGACCGCACGGTTAGAGGACGAGACAGCGTCTGCCCTTGCGGACATGCAGCCAGAACCAGCAGATATTCCCGTTCCGAGAGAGCGTGGGAAGGACGCTGCCGTATGGCTGGCCTCTCTTGCCTTCCCGTCTTTGCGGGTTGCGCGCATCCCCCTTGACAGGCAAGTTGCTGAAGAGTCGCAACACGAGGCGAAGGCGTTGGTAGAGAACAAGGCAGGAAGAAGGACTACCCTCCTCCTACCAAGACCAAATCCTCAGGGACGTCAAAAGGGGTATGGAGGGGAGGGGGATTCAGCACAGTCTGTACAGGAAGTCCATCGCTTGCAGGACAAAAAGAAAGCTCCAAAAGCATTTGAAGCCGAGAGACTGTACGGCAAGCATGAGGGGTTCTGCTCAGCTGCTGAGTGGGACAAGTCAGGGGAGAGGGTATTGTCTGTCTCGCAAGACCATGGGGCGGTAGTAGTCAATGCGAGCTCTGGGGAGGTAGAGCTTCATTTACGTCTGTTGAGAGATCCAGCAACCCGTCAGGTCCGTCTATTGACACAGGCACAGTATGAGACCTCTGCGGGTGTTCTGGGAATTGATTTTGGATTAGCAGAGGAGGGGGGGGACGATGAGGAGCAGAAAGCGTTGAAGATCACTTGTGGAACTTTTGGGCCAGAGGGATTGAGGCTGGCACTGGGGACGAGTATAGGTGAGTGGCTTTCGAGCTTTTGTGGAGAAGTTTTGATTCATGCTTTTGTTTGACTGACTGTGGCAACGACAAATTCTGACTTCTTCTCTTCACGACACTCCACGTGTCTCTCTTTCACTTGACTTGTGCCCCTGTGCTGCTCAGACGCGGGAAGGGGTATTGTTTCCCCCCTGCGTGTGTGATTTCTGAACTTCAGTTTAGAGATATGGCGTCAAACTGTTTTTTCTATCTGCGTTTGGCCTGTGAGGTGCATGATTGGTTTCTCCGGAAGTTGTTACGAAGTCGTCCAAAAAGAAACACGCGCATGGGTGTGTATGCTCATCACCTAAATCTCCCTCGCCTTCTCGCATTCCTAACCTGCTTCCAACCTCTTGCGATAATTCTCTGTCCGACTCCCCTCCGTGTGTCTATCTGTCTGTCTGTATTCAGGCATAGTATTCCTCTGCGACGCGTACACAGGGAACGTTGCGTTGGAATACCGTCTGCCGATCAAGGACGCTCTCTTCTGCACGTTTATCAATTGGGGTTTGAGGAAGGACAGAATACTAGTCATACACGGGGCCGATAAGTCGGATGGGTATCAGTTTGTGGTCTTTCAGGCAGAGGAGGGGAGTAGGAGGGACTTCCTTGTCTCTCCAAAAAAAGACGAGAACCATTGGGCAGCAATGGGGGGGGCAGCGCCGTTCATGACGGGTCTCACGATGCCCGAGTGCGCCCTCAGAAGGGGGCAGTTCACCTCAGGCACCTCAGAGGAAAACAACCTTCCCCTTGCGCTAGCAACATTTAGCAACGGGAGCGTTGACCTGTGCAATTTGGCCTCAGGTGACTGTGTACCCGTTTTAGAAGGTGCAAAGGGGAGGGAAGCTCTGTCTGCCTGGGCGGACGATGGCTCGTTTTTTGCCCTGGCAGTCAATTGTCTGAAGGACAAAGACAACAACACCTTCACCCTGTATGTGTACAGCAGAGAAGACGAAAACGACTTTATGCAAAGGCAGTTGAATGACGAAGTGGAGGAGGGGGAACTAGGGTTGAACGGATCTGCCTGGAAGCTTGAGGTCAAAACAAGTCTAGAGCAGTCTGTTGGGAGTGTGTCCTTTGCTCCCTCCGGTATTCCCCTGCTTGCGATTGGATGGACAGCCTCAGAACACAGATCCAAAATTCAAATTTGGGACCTCTACGACATACTCAGACTGAACAACCGAGCACTGGCAGAGGCCAATGTGGTGCACTCGTTGTACGCAGCCAATGAGTTGTCGATGATTTCTGTCATGAAGTGGTGGAAACGAGACAGACAATCGAGTGAGGAGGCAGAGGCAGAGGAGCAGCAGAAGCAAAAGAACGAGAAGGAAAGTAAAAAAGAAGGAGGGGCCGGACAGTTTGCAGAAGCTCTAACCATTCCCTCTATAGAGAAGCGAAAAATGAGTGTGGGAAGTGCCGTAAGTGTCCCGACAGAGGAAGGCCTCGTACTTGACCCTTCAGAATGGGGTCAACGCTCTGCTGCCGCCTCAGCAGAACACCTGTCTGCAGAGGATGAGGTGGCCCCTCTGACCCTCCCCTCCGACTATTCCCAGGCAATTGGGAAGAATCAGTTGAATTTCGTCGTCGCAGCTGACAAGAAGGGGGCAGTCGTTGTGTGGAAGTTTGAAGATTCGATACGAAAGGTCAGTAGACAGACAGACAGACAGACAGACAGAAAGACAGACAGAAAGACAGAAAGACAGACAGACAGACAGACAGACAGACAGACTGACAGACACACAGACAGACAGACAGACAGACCGACCGACAGACCGACAGACAGACACACACACACACACACACACAGAGAGAGAGAGAGAGGGGGGGAGAGAGAGAGAGAGAGAGAGAGAGAGAGAGGGAGAGAGAGAGGAAGCAAGAAAAGTGAGGAAGAATCCGAAATCGGCAAGTATGGCCAGAAGGCAGATACAGAACACTCAATCAAGTTGACGAAACTGTTGCTCCAGTTTTCAAAGGCCTGATCAGGCAGGTGGATGCATATGCAATCTGCAGCTGAAAGCCCTCTTTTGCAAAATTGCAGGAGGGGACCGATAGCTTGATACGAGAAAAGCAGGGAGCTCCGCACTACAGTTGGAATTTCAGTGGAGTGATCACGTGCATCCAGACCGATCAGACAGGGTACTGGATTGCCTTGGGGTCCACACAGTCGAAGGTATTTTTGGGGTGTGTGGATAATTTGAACAGCAATCGGAAGACATCGTTCCACACTCTGAAGACGTTGGGGTCTGTTTCTTCCTTGACTTTTTCTGGCAGTGGAAAGTGGTTAGCTGCCTCAAGAAACGAGGGCAAGTTTGTGGTGTTTCCAGTAGAGGAGGGCATGAAAGAACCTCCAAAGGCGTTCCAGACCTTTCAGGGCAGATCCGTGAGGGACATCAACTCTCCTCAGCATCTTTTCTGGATAGGAATGGGAGACGGCAACTCCTGTTCGTTTGTACAGTCCACAGATCCAGACATCCAAATTCTCCATGTGTATCTCAAGAATTCAAATGAGCAGGGGGACGCAGACGTTCAGGCAGACACCCAATCAATGGGCACTGCCACCCTGACTCTCTCAGAAGCACTCTCCTCCGCCCCCTTCCTGGATGCATTGAAAAAAGAAGGCCACCAGTTGAGCAACGATGTTCTGTTCAATGAATTCTGCGGGCCTGTAGCCACACAGAGACTCCGGAAGGCCACTACGGTCTCAGGCCATGCCCTCCCCTCTGGCATGACCCTTCTCCATCTCCTCGTTTTGTCCTTCATAGAGCAGGGGGACAAGATAGAGGAAGTATCTCCAGACGCCATCAGGAAAGTGATTGACCACAATCCTTTGGCATGCCTCTGGCTGTCCACTCAAAAAACTGCCCATACAATTCCGTGCACCCCCCTCTCATTAGCCCTAGGCATTCCCAACAGACCGAAGCTGAAGGGAGACAGCGAAGAGGAGCCAAAGCCCCAAGTAGAGATAGTGGAGTACATGGCAGACCGTCTGCAGGAGTGGGCAAAGGACCACGACCTTCCCTCCTTCTTCGCACACCCAGAGCCTCAACAGTACATGGAGAACGTGCAACGATGCTGCGAGCAACTCCTCCTCAACTTTCCCGAACGGGCCGCTTTTGTCTCGATGCTCCTGCATAGCTGTATTGAGGTGCGCCGGCGCATGCGTCAACGTCTGCCCATTTGTTTTTCGTTGTCGTGAAAGTTTCATTCGGCATTCAGATGGATGTCCCTTCCCGACTGCAAGCAGCTAGAGGTCCCTTTGAGCAAACGAAAAGAGAAAAAAACAAGATAGTCTACGTTGTGGGCGACTTTTGTATGAACGCATGTCGAATTTTCACTGTAAGATCTCAAGGAGATGCAATTCGGTTTTGTGTTTGCAGGAGGTCAAGGTTGGTCGTTTCATGCCGCTTGTCGGTGAGAAGACCACCCGATCGTGGAGGGCTGCTGTGAGCGAGCTGGTGTCGGGTAAGGAGAGTCTTCGGTTTGCCTGCAGCGAGGGGGCCTCGTTCAGCTCTTTCCTCTTCTTGGAGGACGTCGCGGGGAGACTGGTGAAGACACCGAGGTGGGTCGGTCATTCTGTTTGACTCTCTCTTTGTTTGCTTCGGAAGATTCTCTCGGTTGATTCGGCTGTCCACCTGTCTTTAGTTTTTTTCTGTTTGCCTTCTGGTCACATTCCTCCTCGACACGGATACAGAGGGGCAGTCGTTGAATGGTGTGCATTTAGAGAGAGCACGGAAGGGAATCAGAGAGTACTTCAAAGAGCGGTCGAAGTCGTTGAGTCTCCGAACTTTCTTCCTGTGAATCTTTCTGCTCAATTAAGTTTGTGTATTTCGCTGCTCGCTTGGGTACGGTCATCATTCTGATTTCCTGTTTCAGTGTTTCTTTTCTTATTTGTTTATTGTGCTGTCTCGAAGAGTATAAATTGTCCGTACAAGTATATGCACTCATTCACATGCATCTCTTTCTCTTTCTCTTTCCATGTGCGTCAACGAAATCCTGCAGGGACAACCTGAAGGATCCTGACCTGAAAAAAACAGAGTGAGTCCGTCTCGGCCATTTCCAAAAGGCAAAAAGGGATCGTTCAGTCTCACCCGAGCTGCCCACAGCATGTCCAGTCACTCTTCTGCAAGTCCACACACACAAAAAGGATTTCTTTTTTGTGTATGGGTTCATGGAGTCTTTTTCAGTTTCCTCCATCTTTCTGAGACGAAACTCTGAAAGCAATCTCAAGATAAAGGAGAGGCGGCCCTTGCAAGCCGCGTCTCGATCTGTATCTTGTGGAACTTGTCACCACCATACGGGATCTACACCCTTTACCGTAGACATCAGACGATCCTTCTGTGTTCTTCTGGCCCTCTCTGCAGGAAGATAGTCGAGTTGACAGTGTGGCGTCTCTGTGTTGCCTATTGGCCCCTTCTGGGACTGATCATAGGGTCAGAGAGTGAGGACCTGGTCAAACACCCATGGACACGCGTCATCGTCGAGTACAAATGGTCTGTCAGTACGTCTGTCAGTCAATTTGTGGCAAAAGGCCGTTCCCTTTTTTTCACCTTGCCGGAGCAAGGTTGAGAGACTGCAGAGCGGGAAATGTTCAGACAAAGCCAGTCGGAATGACAGCTGCTTGAGTCTGGTGAGGGGACTCCTCGTTGTTCTTTGTGCTCTTCTTTTTTTCCAAAGAGGAGACAGGAGGAGATGCACTCCCCTTCCTTTCCCCCCCCCCCTCCAAATTGTCCTTTTTTCATCAGATTTTGCAAATCTTAACATCCTCTACCTTTCTTCTTCTGTAAATTGCAGGCACGAGTTTGGCCACACCGTGATGGTCCTCGAAGCTTTCCTTCAGATCGTGTCCATCGCCATCTTTACCCTCTACGGGGCAGCTCTTCTCGGCTGCCCTCACGCAAACGAGCAGCAGGATGACAGAGGTGCATGTGCAGCAGACCCGTCTCAGTGTGACATCGGTGCCCTGATCTGCCCCTCGTTGGAGGAGGACCTCCAGGGGTGGGAGGCCTTCAGGTCTCTCTTGTGGTCCCTCACAGCCGTCATCACTCTGTATAGAATCGTGCAGGAGGGGTGTGAGATGGCGGGGTTCGTGCGGCATCGGCTGGGGGAGAGGGACTTTGAGCGCGTAGTTGACGTGGGTGCGTACTTTTTCGACCCCTACAACTTCTTGACTGTGTGCATGATTCTGATCATGCTCATACTCCTGACCATAGACGGTCTCGATATCTTCGCTGCGTTCACTCAAGGGTCCTCTGTAGAGAGTGCGAGGAGACGCGGGAGTCAATTCATTCAGGCGTTCTCTGTGATCCTATTGATGATGTTCATCAAACTCTTGGACACATACAGAGCGTTCAACATGGTCGGGTCCTACATCATGGCCCTGATCAAGGTCTTTGCGGACATGGGGGGTTTCTTGGTTGTCCTTGTGACTATCCAGGTCGCCTTTTCTCTCCTCTTCTCGCTGCTTCTAAACAGCGGGCAGACTGAGAACGTCTCGCTACTACAGTCCTTCTATAGGGCGTATGTGTACGGAATCCTAGGCGACTTTGGAGATATTCTCCTTGAGGGCAACCTCGCCTACTTCCTTGTCGTCTTCCTGATCCTTCTCCACCTGATTGTGAACATCGTCATGCTGAACTCCCTCATCGCTGTGATCTCCAAATCGTGGGAAGACTCGGACTCAAAGAGAGAATTCCATAACATCAAGTCGGTTTAACGTGGTGAGGAAAGCATCTGCAAGCTTTCCTCTGTCCAGCTGTCTGTCTGCGTGTCTGCCACTTCTTTGCGCATTCCCGCTCCTCTTTCCCCCGCCATCTCCCCCCACCATCTCCCCCCGCCCCCCCCCCCCCCCCCCCCCCCCCCCTCTCTCTCTCTTTCATTTCTTTTATTTTTTTTCGTTTCTTCTTTCTCTCTCCGCCTTGCCTGTTCGCTTTTGTACGCGACATTGCCTGTGTCTTTGTTGCCTTTTGAATTTCGATGAATCACGGGCCCCTCTTTTGCAGAGAGAGCTTTTATTCATTCATCGATCCTTCCTTCCTTCCTTCCTTCCTTCCTTTTTTGCTTAATTTCTCCTTGCATGTTCTCTCTCTCACACTGACTTGCTGCAGAGAGAGGATGAAGGCCCTTTTGAACGCGGAGGCTTTCTGCTGCCGGTGCGGTCGGAGAAACCGCCGGCAGGGCGATCGAGGTCCTCCCTCTCTTTCCCGCGTGTTCCCTCGTTGTATCTTCTTTGCCGAGGCCGCAAAGAACCAGAGATTCGAGGCAGTCACGCAACTAGGCATCACAAGAGACAGAAATAGACGGAGGGGGTATAGAGGCACATTGACACAAGGAGTGGGGGGGGGCGGGGGAGGCGGGGACTCTTCCCGTCGAAAGGGGGGGGGGAACGAAGAGGGAGACGACAGTTTGTTGAAGAGTATGGCGAGGCAAGAGACTCTATTGATGAAACTTGTGCAAGATGGACAGGGGGTAGGGACGGCATTGGCAGTCGCACCAGGACAGGCACCGGGGGCGGCGGTACAATATGGCCGCCGGAAGTCTCGGGCCCCCAGGCAGATTTACAGTCTGGATGCTGCGGGGGAGTTGAGTCCGTCATCCTCTCCCTTAGCCCGTCAGGCCCCGACGTCCTTCAACCTGGATGTGCAACAAGTCGAGAGTGGAAAACCCTCCACTCCTCGAGCAGACCCCGTCCACTTCGCTGCCCGTTTTTTTGGAGACAAAGACAAAATCAAACTGTTTGAAAACCAAGACGTGTTGAACATTCATCTGCCTGGCAGAGGGCAAAGAAATGTTCTCACGTTTCAAAAAGCAAACATCCTCCTGAGTTACAATCGTTTCTGTCTCTTCCTTTCCTGCAACACCCCCTCTCCTGTAGACATCTCACCCCACGTCATGGCTGCACATAAATTCGTAGAGAATTGCACCCAACACAGCAAGATCGTGAACAAAAAATTCCACAACATCGAGAGTGTGCACATCTTTGTGAACCTCCTCGATGAGTCCGATCTTGTGCCTGCCTCCCGTATGGCGTTCGGGGCTCCGTGGGGAGACAGAGGGTCCTCGGACCTGAGACCAGGGGACACACACAGAAGAGAAACCACCGCGGCCGCAGCGGTGAGCAATTTCCTTCGAAAGAACGAACAATTCAAGCACAGAGCTACTCTCATCAGTGAATCCGCCACTGCGTCTAGGGGAGAGGAAGAGGAGGATTCGAGCAAGAGGCGCTTTCTGGTGGGCAACTTTTACTGTTGGCTTGGAAAGGGGGGTGACAAGACGCCGCCTCTTTTCTCGTCAATCGGGGGTGGTTTCTGTGTGGTGATTTCGAGAGACCGACTAGCTCTCGTCGTGCGCGAGCAGCGTGCGGATTCGTTTGGTAATTTATTTAAGGGAGTGGGGGGGGCAGTGAGGTTAAACGAAACGTTCGTTGACGTTGCGCTGAGGGAGTTGAAGGCCGAGACGGGAATCGATCTCCATTCCTCGGAGTTCGATGCGACCGCCGTCTCTGGGTATACAAAGGGGGGAGTGAATGTAGGCGGTATAAACGATAATGTAATTACTATGCTCCTCGTGTGCAGAGAGAAGACGGGGGAGGAGTTGAAACAAGTCATTGAGAAGCATCTCGCAAGCGGTAGCGCTAGAGATGTGCGAGGTTACATGCTTCTCCCCGTCAGAAAACTCTGCCAGCTCGCGAAGGAGGGGCACACGGAGGGAAGAGCCCGTCTGGTCTCCACAGACAGATGCATGGAGATGGGTCTAGAGAGGCTGCCCCGCATCGCAAGGCCTTCCAATGGGAGAGTACACATGGAGCAGTTGAATTGGAACAAGGTCAGTCAAATGAATAAAACGTCAACTGCACCACTGAGTGGCTGATCAATCCAGGATTGATGGATGGATGGATGGACTCTGTTTCCATTGTTCCCTCTCTACCTCCGACGTGTGAGTGACAGCTCCTGCGGGCGCAGTTCCAATCGGGGAGTGCACGCGGGTTTTGTATCCACTGACTCCCTCCTGTCGTCCCTCTAATCGCGTGTTTCTCCATGTGAAGAAGTCCGGAGACTGTTAAATTCAAAAGGTGCCCCCCAAGCACCGAGCCTTGGGTACAAAATACTCAGGGTGACTCTTGCAATGTGAGACAAAATCTTTTGTTTGAAAAGTGCTTGAAAATGCGTTGGGTGTTATGAGTTGATTCGGCAGCACCCTCCCTACCCACTAACTGCATTAGGTTGAGTGCATCTCTACGCACCTGTCGGTTGGCCTTGTGTGAACTAAGAAGGTCCTGCTCTGTAGCTGGTGTTCTCCTTTCTGCCTCTGGTTGCATCAAATGTTGCAGGACACGCACCGAAAGGACGACTCCACGCCGAACGGTCTGGAGTCTGGGGAGCGGTTCCTCCTCTTTCAAGACGATCTCTTGCAGGCTGCCCACAGCTGCATCCGTCTAGATTTATCCAGCAGAGGAGGAGCCCAAGACTCCATGACTGTTCTGGGACTCCAGATGATTCCAGATGTCAAGAAGGCAGACGAGGAAAGCAGAGCTGCTGCGCCCAAAAAGTGGACCCTGTGTTATGAGAAAGGGAGATGACGCGGATCATGGTCGTGTCACCTCGATCGTTGGTAGCCGTAGGAACTTGAAGCCTGGACTGACAGTCTGTGTGACAGCCTCACAGTCCGTCGGTCACTGTACACTGCAAATTCATCCACACATGTGCAGCCCAGCCCAGGAGCCGTAATTAATGAATTGATTGTAGTCAAGCTCCGAAAGCGAAAGAAGAAGCAAAAGCGTAAAGGTTATGAAAGACGAAAGATAACTGTACGCCTAGCTTTATAAATAGAACCGTACTTATAAATATTTTTTTAATCACTGTCTTCAAATTCAACTTCGAACTTATTAATTATTATTTATTGTTTCTTCACCGCTTGAAGTAAAAAATGTGTATCATTGCATGTGTTTGTTTATGTTTAAGTGATCCTTACTTTACATATCGCTACATATGACCGTAAAGTTAACCTTTTGTATTTAATATTCATACTATACTATTTTAAACTAATAAAATAACGATTTTCAACTAAGATTTAATTTCTGGTTTCATTTATTAAAAAAAAAAAGAAAGAAAAAATTAGCGTGCATGCATGAACACTAATGAACACAGAACAGACGCCATCAGACGGAGTGTCGGAGGCAGATTGATACAACATCCATATCTGTATATATAAACAAGAACAATAGATCAACTTACTTTTCTAGGAGTTCTGAGACAAGTTGTAAGAGAAAGAGCTTTCAAAGAGGCCCTTTAAGAGGGCACCATACAAATTTTGATCATCTTTAGGCTCATCTGCTTCAAGCCGATGCGTATGCACGTCAACAAGTAGTCTAGGCTACTAGCCAACTAGCTAACCAAGCCGTGCACACTTGTGATATTTCAAGTTCCCTTTCAGCTATGTACGCAACCGACCATCTAGGCGTATCACAGCTAAAAAAAAAAAATAAACCAGAATTAATTTAAATTATTATTATTATTTTTTTTGTGCAACACCTAAGCAACACTTGTGCAACACTAAAACAATACTTATGCAACACTTGAACAACAGTTGTTTGTCATCTAACATCGTTGGACAAAAAAAAAAAATTAGGCGAGAACGGGCTTAATTTTTTTTTTTTCTCTCTGATATGCCTAGCCGGCCATACTATAGCTATGCTATTTATTTGCTTTGCATGTTGTAACCTGCCGAACGCTAGAGGCCTATTATGGGCCGATGGCGATGGCGTATGATGATGATGATGATGATGACCCCATTTTTGTAGACGACTATGCCTTCCAGCAATTAGACCAAGGGCATGGTTACATTGGTTAGCGAGTTTGATTCTGCTGGGTTGCCTGCGAACTCTAACAAACACATTCATCTTGACGTTTCTCATGTGATGCTCATACTTTTACAGGATGAAGAGTCTTTTAGGCAAAACGTGATCATGAAGGTTGACAGCAACCTTGACCGTTTGAGACTTTCCCTTCCAGCATGCACTGATGGAGGAGAAGATACCGGCCATTACAGACACCTGCCCCCCGCACCGTCTCTTTCCAAACAAATCACTCAACGCTGTACTCTCCAGTGCGGGGAGAATGAAGGAGATGGCTGACAACTCTTTTCTGACAGTCGGTCAACTTTTCCTCCTCACTCCGTCCGTCGTGTTCTTTTGTCTCCTGAGCAGCGCAGCAAAAACAGGCAAAGTGTTAGATACCCTTATACGCACATTTGGTTATATACAAACATCCTTGCATGCAATGCCATGCATCGATACAAACACACATTGATATATCAATATACATACATACAAACATGCATACATACATACATACACAAACACACGTTAAGATGCGCGCGCGCACATACGCATGCACGCACGCACATACACACACACACACACACATATACACACACAGAGAGAGAGAGAGAGAAAGAGAGAGAGAGAGAGAGAGAGAGAGAGAGAGAGAAAGAGAGAGACGCACGCACGCAGGCACGCACGCACAAAGACAGACTAAATGTTTCACACAGACAGACTACATGTTTTTTCTTCTCCCTTCAGACAGACAGACAGACAGACAGACAGACAGACTATATGTTTCTTCTTCTTCAGACAGACACACGCACACGCACGCACGAATGCACCAACGGGCTGCCGACTCACTCCGTCTGTCCTCTTCCTAAACCTTGTGCGCAGCGCAGCAGAAACAGACACACGTACGTACACAGTGTCAGACACGCTTAGACATATATACATACATGCATCTATACACACATACATATATACAGCAAACACGAGTGAGGGAGAGTGAGAGAGAGAGAGAGAGAGAGAGAGAGAGAGAGGCAAGCATACACACGGGAACATAAACATCCAGCAGATTCGCTACAAAACAAAGCAACGAACAAAACAAACACCAACAAATAAAGGGAGAAGAAAAAAAGCAAGGAGACAAAAACAGAAGAGAGAAAGAACAGTTGGAAAGGAAAACTAAGAGAAAGGAAGAACGCAAAAAAGAAAGAAAAGAGACTATGAACACGCCGAGAAGGTGACAAGGCCAGGCAACAGGGCACAAATCAACACAAACACATATGCATGCATCAGAGAAGAGACTTCCTTCCAACCGACCCTTTAAAAGGATTCGATCCGGGACATCACGATAAAAAAAAACGATCGACAAGAACTTGTACCAGGACCATGCAGCGGTATGTCTCCTCCAGTTGCCTGCCCACCGAGACCGCGCCCTCATCCTTCCTTAATCACGCGTTCCCTCCTGTATGATCCGGTACATGGAGGGGTTTTGTTTCTCCGCTTCCAAAGCGATGCAACCAACTGGTACGTACCCACACATGGCATTGCTGACACAGGAGCGGAGGCCGGGGGGCAGAGACGGAAAAGGATGAGTAACACAGAAAGAGAAATGGAAGGTGCAGCATGCACGAAACGAGACTACAAGGGAAAATAATACACCCCATGTATGTATTGTGGCTTGATCGTTCGCTCAAGCATACCTCGGGAAAGAAGCATATCATGCAGCAATAATTAAATCACAGTCATTCCTCAATCGGCTTTGGGTAGTGATTGTCTCGTTCACCTTTCTCAAGCCCCTCTCAATCGATCGATCAATTCTAACGCCTGATCTCTCTCTCTCTCTCTCTTTCTCAAGTAGCCTATGATATGGTGGTAGCTGGCGGTGGGCGCTTCTGTTCCGAACAACGCAACCCTTCAGAGCATCAGCAAGAGATCTACAAAATCACTATAATGCAATTGAAGTGCGAATGAAAAAACAGTAAAGTATGCATCTCACCATTGCGTGACAGAAGTCCAGTTAGAGACGAACCCCCGTGATGCCATCCCAGGCAATCAATCCATCGATCAATTGACCTGCCATCTGCCTAGCCGCCATACATGCCCCACGTAGATTTTGGAAGTCAGCTGCGATAAGGAGGGTGCAGAGAGAGGAAAGGGGAGGGTCCCCGGAGAGCGGGATGAGATTTCGGAGCAAGGCATGCAACCAGACTGGCCAGTCCGTTCAAGAGATTCTGTGGTGCTTACAACTGGTTGCTAACTCACTGGAAGCTGAGGTAATGGGAGCAGAACGTTGCTGCAGTCAAAAACGTCAGACCACAACTTCGTATTATAATGTACAGGTGCCTGCTTGTGAGCACGAACAAATCGGGACTGTATACGCAACTTCAATCTCAAATTAGGATGGTGACTATCCCGAAGTCCCTGCCTCTACCTGACTGTGAATGACGACTGATAGCCTGACGACAGTCTGACGCAAGTGGGTGAGTGAGTGGGTGGGTGCATTCGTTCTTCTTCCATTCTGTTCCTTCTGAGGACCTTCTCCTAAGTCCCCTCCTTTCCA
>JAHBMJ010002872.1:5000-15258 GCA_018398765.1 Chromera velia
ACGAGGAGTTCCGCTCATTTATCACTGCCTTCTTCCTGGGTCTGCCCCCCTCTGTGACGGGTCAGTCAGTCTCTCTCTGTCTCTCTGTCTCTCTGTCTCTCTCTCTCTCTCTCTCTCTCTCTCTCTCGACATCTAGCCATCCATGTGTCTATGAGTGTGTGCGTGTTTTGGTCTCTGCGACATCCTGTGTCTAGGTTTTGTCGACCTATTTGGGTGCCATATTTGGAGGGTAAGGTCTTCTTCCCCTTCCTTTCCTCGATCGCTGGCATACCATCAAGACTTCGCACAATATTCCGCCTCAAATGATCAAACCAAGCACATGACCATCACCCGCTTTTACATGTCTCTCCCTTCATCTAGAAAAAAGAACAGGCCACCAGAACCTTTGAGGACGCTCTGGCTCTGTGACCTCATATGAGCATCTTTTCTTCCATCTTCCGATGATGCATCCCTTCACATGCAGCATGTGAATGTCCTGGTTGATCTTCTGTGTGTTCGTTCTTTTGGATGATTAAAAGAATGGCAGAGCGACACAGGAAAGGGGTGAGTGAGTGAGTGAGTGAGTGAGTGAGTGCAGGTGACCAGAAGGTCGACCAAGAGAGATGCGAGGGCCACTACACGATCCTCTCCCTCGCTGCAAGGACCCTGCTGCTGAAGGGAAGGTCACCCTCCGGATTTGCCTCCTGGTTCTACAGCACCGTCAATTCGCAGCACGTGGAGGCCAGAGACAAGAACAGGAAAGTTTGGCCAGTCGCCAGCCTGGTGCATGTCCGGCATCAGAAAAAAACGGAGAAGGGCACAGTGAAGGTGCGTTGCTTCAAGTAAGAGAGGATTTTGCGTTCCTAATGGAGCTGTTGGATGTTCGGGCAGCAGCTCTCTATACGGAGAAACGTCACTTTTCAAAAAGGAATGGTGGATCGATGAACTTCCAGCAAGGCACTTTCCTGTCAACGGAGCGTGCATGGGGGTGTCCTTTTTTCGTAGAAAGCAGCCACATTTGCTCGGCATTCCATCACATAGCAGGACAGACAGAGCGTTGATTTCCCTGCTTTCCTCTTCCTCCCTCTTTCTGTGTGTATATGTATATATATGTGTGTGTGGGTGTGTGTTTGTCTGTCTGTCTCCTGCTGCGAGCAGGTGGATCCTCTGGACGAGCCCATGGGGGTCGCTCTCTCTGCCCTCGGCTTTGACTCGACAGCCGACCTGATATGGGAAGTCGACAAGCCGAAGTTCAGGAAGTGGATGGCTCTGAAGGACAGAGAGCGCCTCGAACAGAGCCCCAAACAGATCTGTGCAAGAGTGCGGGAGCTGTTTGCAGAGAGAGAGATTGTCGGATTTGGGCGAGAGGGGGAGGCGCAAGTTCGCGCCTTTCTTGACGCCCCCGAGGATGAGGAGGATGACGAGGAGGAGGATGACGAGGAGGGGGTGGAGGGGGAGGGGGTGGAAAGAAAGAACGGGAATGAAGGTTCCCTGATGGATGAAGAGGAGGAAAGGGAAGGGGACGCAGCACGCGAAGAAGAGGGGGAGGAGGAGGAGGAGGAGGAGGAGGAGGAGGAGGTCAAAAAGGAAAAGGAAGAAGGAGAGGAAGAAGAGATGGAGTTTGAAGAGAATCATGAAGTTCAGGGAGACGTCCCTATGGGACAAGATGAGGAGGGTGAGAATGAAACCGGAGACTCCGGAGGGGATGTGGAGATGGATGGGACAGCAGAGGGGGGAGGGGAGGGAGGGAACAGGAGAGATGGACTTGCAGACACTCCCCGTGGTCCCTCTGTGCAAAATACGGGGGAAGGACGTATTGACAACAGAAACAGGGGGAACGTCGCCTCTGAAGAGGCCGGGGGTCCCTCTGGGTCCTCTTCCCTTCAGACAGCACTAAAAGAGGAGGAGGGGGGAAGGAATGAAAGGGAGGGAGGGGTCCTTCATCGCTCAGCTTCGTCTTCCTCTTCCGCCTCTGCCGCCACCTCCGCTGCAAACGGGGGGGCCGGCCCGTCTCCTAGATCGGGTCCTGCTGTCGGAGCAACGCACTCGCAGTGTGAGGGGTTCACGAAATTCGAGGAGGCAGAATGGAAGGCCATTCTCGGGTTCAAAGCAGCCTGGATGGAACTTCTGAAAACGAGATTCCCCGCATGGCACGATCGCGCCATCGAAAAACTGAACAAGCATGATGCGTACTTTCTTGATTGCGTCCACTACGTCAGAAATGCATTCGTAGTCGCTGGACAGGAAGAATGGAATCTGTTTGCCCCGCCGCCTCCGGTCGATTCTTTGAAGAAAATAAAAAAACACGAGAGACACTGAGAGAGGTGACTTGCGTCCTTCGTCCCACAGCATCTCGTTGGGTAGTGCTTTCGTCTCCTCCCCTTGTTTCTCTGTGGTCTTCCGTCTGTCTGCTCGACTTTTCGCTTCCTTTTTTCTGCAACCATCCAGCTGTGTGGTGGAAGAGCTCTCAAAGTGTGTGAGGGTGAAGGCATGAAGGGAGAAAGCAAGCTAGCAGGGTGCAGGCAAGGGCGACGTGAGATCAGTTTTTGACTTGCAGCCTGTGTGACGGCTCTGTCTGTCTTACAGACGGTCTCTCTATGTCTCTGTCTCTGTCTGTCTCCCTGTTCGTGTCATGTAAGCGCAAATTGTGCGATCTGTGAAGCCGCAGACTTCTGCAAACAGTCTGGCCCATCGTTGATCGATTCGTCCATGTTTCCTCCCTTCCTCTCTGTATGGATCGGCGTGTGCCTCTCCATCAATCGATCCATCTATCTGTATGTATGTGCGTGTGTTTTTGAGTCGGTGAGAGAGACGGTACGAGTGAGGGAGCAACCATGATTGCGTCCAATTCAGGAAATGGACAACAGGGGGCTGCTAGCTCGGGGAAGATGGCACACAGCTAGGTTTTTTCTTCTTTGTGGCGTCTCGCCATCTGTGAGTCTGTCTGCCTGTTTGTCTCTAGACGAGCTGGGAAATACAAGAAACATGCAGTTCGTTTGTTTGTCCACCCACTCACCCGCACTTCCGCCTTTGTGGTTGTGTGTTTGACAGATGCATGTGCCTTGTGTGTCTGGAGCACTCGCTGTGCAGCGTGATGGATCGGGGTTGGTGTTCATCCATCCATCCGTAGGCTTTAAGGGAAGGGAAATGAAGGGATGAAAGGAAGGGTCTCCAGGGGGCAGACCGACCGGCGCTACCTTTGTAGTCAACCTTTTTGGAAACAGACAACCACGATCCATGCGAGAAATGTTTTGAGGAGCACTGTGAGTGCTTGTGGCCATGGAAGAGATGTTTCAACCAGAGCAATCAACAAATCAGAGAAATGGCCCTCGACTCCCGGGCCTCGAGGAGGTCATGGAGGAAGGAATCAGCGACGGTGCACGTCAGGGTAAGGTAAGGAGGAAGTGTGGGGGGAGGAAAAGAGGCTGGGCAATGTATGAGTAGCCGAAGGAGCGGATGGATGGATGGAAGCATGCAGGAATGCATGCGGGTTCTGCGACGTTCTGGTATGCTGCATGGCAGTCAATGAATGGATGTGCAGATAGGTCCTGTCTTTTTCGGCCACGCGAAGGTCCAAATTTTGTTTCCTTTTTCTTCCTTCTGTGTGTCTGTACGTCTGCCTGCCTACTTGTTTGCCTATCTGCCTGCTACTCTGTTCGTTTTTCGTCTCGTTTCTACCGACTTGCTTTTTTGTTCATATGGGTGTTGAGCATCGGTGGGGGGTATCCGCTTCGTGCATGGACAGCTTTGACCTGGTTTTTGACTTAATGCGTCTCAAGCATTCATATCGACCCGAAAGACGTACACTGGAGCTCAAAACGCGTTTGAAGCTTAATTGCAATGCATGCAAATAATTTGAGATTTATGGATTTTGGTACAGATTTGGGAGTATGTAGATAAACGAAGAAATAGATTTACATAGATTTTTTTAAAAAATGTAAATATTATACTAAAACAGGATGAATTTATTTAAATTGTTTTGAAATAAATCATCAAATGGATTTAAGAGTATCTAACAGCCAGTAGTTCATCGAATTTATATTAATGTTAGTAATTCTGTAAGATCTTTGTTCCTAGCTTTATTCCTGTCAATAAAATGCGAGCTGCCCATTTTTTTTCTAGATCGATTTGGGTCCATTTGAAATATAAAAAAACATTTTTGCTTTTTGAACCTAATAATGTGTACAAACATCGCTTGATTCGCTTCTATTCAGTTGAAGTTCTACCCTGGATTTCGCCGCCAAATGCTAAACAAACATATCGTAGAAGTTGTGTAGGAAGTTGTATTTTACAGTACGTCGCACCTAGCGTCGCACCAGGGCTAAATTTTCTAGTAAATTCTTTTTTTACAAATATTTACAAAACGAAGTCATAAGTTTAATTATTAAGTTATATCATATTACAGTCATAGGTGATAAGTGATTTATTAGTGTTTTATGTATAGAGCCTAACTTAGAGCACTGTTGTCGTTTTGTTGTGTAGAGATCGGCACAGATCGCGCCCTAGTTATAACTTTAATGGTTATATATAGCTTGAATACATGGTTTTAGTATTAATTTTCCACTATACTTTTAATATTCAAGTTTATATCTTCTTAGACTAGCATTCATGTACTTTTAAAAACATTGGGATTGTATGATAATAAGATCTAACAACTTATTGATGAGATCAGATTTCAGCTGGGCTAGCAGCTGGGACTTCATTGAAGTTCAGTTACGAATCATGGATCATGGTCAAATTCAGTCATTGGCACAAGAAGGGCAGGATTACAGCAACGAGTGCGACCGCAACACAGAGGAGGACTGACTGACTTCTCCCCGACACGGCAGCTTATGCATATGTGCTCATCTCGATCGCCTTTGCTCCAGCTGAGAATAAGCGGCGAAGCTCTTCTTTAGTCTAGTAACGATCGAATCGGCTCAATGAATAACTGACCCCCGTTCTTGTTGCTTCAAACTGGAAAGGAAGGAGCGTTCATGAGCGTTCCTCTTTTCCTTTCAGTGTCCATCTCCATGACTTTATCACTCTGAATAATCGTTTCCTCGGCAGCCCCTGCCATGCCATTTGTGTGTCGATGGACCATGCAGGAAAATGATGAAATCGCAACATCAACAGGGAGGGCGAATCGATGAATTTCGACAACCTGCAGCTAGGACCAGAAACTGCGTCGGGGAAAGGTATGCACGCCCCAGTCTGTTGCCTCTGGCATGTGAGGCCTTGAAAGGGCAAGCAACCATTCGTTCATGTCCACATCAATTCTTCGGGCTCTTCCAAATCAATGCCGCCATATTGGTACAAACTGATGCAACTAGATTCAATGGGTCCTCTATCTTTCCCTCTGTCACCTCGTCTTCTTTTTCATCTGCACAAGCAAACAGAAGAACGAGAGACAACTTCTCTTCTTGAATTCGATTCCTCATGTTGTCCTGTCTCTTTCCCTTCTGGGACTTCTTCATGTAGACACAGACAGGGAAAGAGAACATCAACCAGTCAGTTGGTCGGTTCTTCAACTCGCTTTTTCTTCTCTTCTCTGCTCTTTTTTTCCCGTCCGCCTCGATTCACTCACTGCGTTTGAGAGAATTAAGGAGATCTTCAGAAACAGACAGCGGAACGAGAGAACATGTTGACGAAGGATGACTGAGTTTCTACAGACAGCTGCAGAGGTACAAAGACGGGGGAAAGTTCTTCCTCCAATGCAAACTTGCCTCGTGCTTCGATCTGCTTAAATTGGACACTTCGGCTAAAAATTCTGCAGGCGGCCCCCTTTTCCGACAGCCGAATCAAACTTTGACAAATCCCCACACCACCAAAGAACGACCAAGATACAACTGGAGCATGCCATGGCACGTACACCAGCCAACCAACCAGCCGTTCGACCGACCGACCGACCGACCCAAGACGGCCGTTGAAACCTTTACAGCTCACCTCTTTACACCCCCCTCGCCCTTACTCCCTGCGGCACCGGTCCATTGGAATTCGAGGAGAGGAGAAAAGAGAAGAAAGAGTTGGGGAAGAGGAGAGAGAAACGAACTGAATCAAAATGGCAAACATCAAAATCAACAGATGCAGCTACAGACTGCGTGGTGGGCCCATCCCACTAGACCTTCACTGCTTCCCCTTCCCCCCTCCTCACCAGGACCCTGTATGGCTCGTTGAGCATCTTTCCCGTCACCGAGAGGTCCCCTAAGATCATCGGCCCCCCCCTGTCATTCAATGCGTGCTTGGGTTTGTGGCCACCGTAGCCGAGTTTGTCGTGATAGTGGTTGGCCGTCAGCATGCTCTTTTCGTTATTCCGTACCACTTCTCCCTTTGCCTGTCTCTGCAAGGGATAATTCTTCAGACTGATGGGAATGTAGCCACGATACCCCGGCAAGTGACAAGTCCCTTTGGTTGTCCCGCTCTTCTGCTCATCGACAGGCGCCGGGATTTTGGCAACCCCGGAGGGGACAAGGGCGTACGGGTCTGAGAATTGGTGCGTGTAGGCGGTTGTGCCTATCGGGTTGGACAGGCAGGATGGCAGAGAGGCATGAACGTTCGGATCTGCGCGGGGCGCTCTTGCATCAGTCGAGGTGTGTGAGGGGAAGACGGTGGCAGTCTCGCTGGACCAGTTGGAAATTGCCTTTCGAGTTTCGAGAAGCAAATCTAGCGAGTCGCAATCTGCAGAGGGAGAAGCACAAGCGCTCCTGTCGAATCTGTACGCTTTGTACGATCGAGAGGGATCGCCATACTCTGTGACTGGGAAGAGGGGACGACTTGGTTCAAGAGTGGGGGGACCAGGGCCCCGGCGGGGTACCACTCTAAGGGCCCCGCAGCTCTTTGTCATGGCATGACCTCGGGCACCGAGAAGGGTGCGAGGAGCAGGCCATGGGTTGGTGTCTTGATACTCTGTTGTGTAGGAGGTTGTGCGCTGGTCAAACTGGTTGTAGGGGAGCTTGGACAGGTCTTGAGACTTCCCGTGGAGGACTTCTGAGTAAAGGTCTCTGCAGTTCAGAGAGGAGAGGGACTGCCCCGGCTTCAGCGTCGGCCTCTGCCTCTCATGTCCTGGAACATAGAGGCTGCTCCCAGCTGCCCTCCTTGGAACGTATGGCGGGATCTTGCTCATTTTCTGTGAATTACTCGCTTGATCTCAGCGATGGGAATGACAGGAGAAACGAAGGTGCAAAGCGGAGACTCGAATATGAAATGCCCACCCTCAGTCGCACTGGGAAGGCAATCAGGAATGACAAAAACCTTGCTGTCTGACTGGGAGCCGTCCTACCTTTCTTTGAAGTGAAAGTAGAAGGCTGTATGTGTACTTCACAGAAGCGCCGTCAGAGACCGAATTGCTCTCCTTGGTGTTTCGAGTTGACCAAGGGGAATAGTGCATGTACTGTGTCTCTTAAATATTCCGTTTCTTGCCTGCGAGGAATGCGTTTTTTTCATGCAGCTGAAGGGAGTCAGTTTACGGGGTGAAACATGGAAGTTCAATCGCATCTTTGTCTCGATCGGAAGTAAGCAGGTAGCACATGCGGTGGACGTTTACATGAGTAGAATCAACGTCTATATATATATGTATACCTGCTGTATCCCTTCCATAAAATGTGTACGCAATAATTGTGCAGATACAGATCGAAGTTGCCTGTATCGCTCCAAATTTGTTTCCGCTGTGTATCGGTAGTGCATGAAAAAGAGCTCGCAATTGATGCACGCATGCGAATCCGATTATTCGGCTGTCCGACTCAGTCTGACGCACGCAGCTCGGCGCCTCTTAATATATATTGCATGCAAGCCTGCCTGCATGCAATGATCGATCTGACGCAAGCAAGCTTGCGAACGGCCCCGGAAAGCAAGAAAAATGAGAACTACACGATTGACGCACGCCGGCCATGCAGCCTCGCGCCGACCCCCCCCCCCGCGGGAAAAAAACATGCGCGGAACCCCCCCCTCCCTCGGGAAAAAAGCCCGGGGAAACTATCTAACGTGAGCATAGCCCAAATTCAGCCTTTCGGGGCCAAGTTTTTAGCGAAAGACACGTACTGCATGTGCATCTAATGCAAGCAAGCTTGCGAACGGCCCCTGAAAGTAAGAAAAATGAGAACTACACAATTGACGCACGCCGGCCATGCAGTCTTACCCCGACCCCCCCCCCCTGCGGGAAAAAAACATACGCGGAACCCCCCCCTCCCTCGGGAAAAAAACCTAGAAGTAAGTGGAGATCTGAAACCCATCTGACGCACGCATCTCGCAAATTCAGCCTTTTGGGGCTGGGTTTTTGGCCCCAGAAAGTGAAGCGGGAGGCACTTACAAAACAAAAATACCCCAGCCCATGTGACGTGAATACTCATAGCCGCGCCGCCTCTAAGCGTTGGCGTGGGCCGGTTGGTGGCGTTGAAAGAATGCATGACCCTGCTTCGCGGGACCGAGCAGAAGCGTGCACGCCCGTAGCCACTCCAATCGATATAACTTCAGGATGGCTTGTGTTCATGGCATTCAGATTGACTATCAGGAGAACTGGACTTTGAAGTAGGACTTCTAGGGAACGCTTCTAGGAACAGACCTTCTATCTGTTATCTGAGCCTCGTGCTAGCTATGATCACGTTTCATATGCTAGCAGGGCCTCGTTTGGCAAGGGCCAAGAAGCTTCTGAGTGGAGTCAGAAGCGCAGATTGAAGTGTTTCAACATGTTGACAGACTGGGGTTGAGAGATCATAAGAGATGGACCTGATAGGAAATCCCCAGGCCTAGGCTGTACTCCAGGAACGGTTTAAGCAGCTTTTGAACCGAGTGCAGCAGCTGTCGGTGATTGCGGAACACCAACAGCAGGAAATTGCTGAGTTGAAAGCTCAATTAGGACATCAGAGTTCTCTTGCTCAGTCTTCCTTTCAGAGCCATTCTGGCGATGTTTCACGTCCCTCTCCACCTCCCAGTATGAAGCCTAAGAAGCCCGAAATCTTTTTGGAGAAGGCCGAGGATGTGGACACTTGGATTGCCTTGTGGCAGAACCTGTATCACATCACAAAGACCCCTCCAGAGGAACAGGCCCCCATCGCAGTGACCTCTCTCTCGCCAACCTTCCAGGTGAAGCTGGCAGAGGAGGCCAGGGCAGAAGGAATCCCCATCACGTCGTTGGAAGGACTGAAGGAGGTATTATACCGCAGCTTCCCAGACCCCAATGTCCAGGAAACCCTCCGATCTGAGATTAGACAGATCTGTGCGAAGAAGGGGGTATGGGATTACACGGACGAGTTCAGGGGGATCGCGGGCCGGTTGATAGACGTGACTCAGACAGATTTGATGTATAACTACAAGGCAGGTCTCCCCAAAGCAGTGTCTGATGAGATCAGACGGGTTTACCCCAAACTAGACACATTGCCAAAGCTGATCACAGAAGCACTGAAAGCAGAGAAGAGAGATGCGGGGAGGAACAGAGGAAACCATTGGAACCATGGGCAGTCAAATGGGGGGCAAAAGAAGAACGGAGAACCAGTCCCCATAGACCTGAGTGCTCTCTCTCGAGCCGAGAAGCAGCAGCTGAAAAGAGAAAGCCGTTGTTACTTGTACACAGAGAGGGGGCATATTCAGTCCGACTGCCCGGGCCCCCGCAGCAGCCAGCCCAGTGGCGGCAGGAGGAATGATTGGAGAAGGGGTGGAGAGAGGCAAATGATTCAGAACCAATAGTATGGGGTCCGTAGGGAAGCTTGGTTCCCTACCTCCTAAGCTAGTTCTAACTTAGTTCAGAGACTTGACTCATCCTACTTACGGAAGAACTGACAGTGCGGTTGCTTTCTTACAGTCAATGTCTGATAGGACAAATGCATGCTTTTCTATTTAATTCTATTTGTCGTACGTTAATTACTCCCGTCTGCATATTATTTCTCTTCCAATACAGACTGCCATGGCGGCGCCTCCATGAGCCTGCGTACGTGTGCTGTGAGCCGTGTGGGTCCCAACGGCGGTAGGGCGTGCCAGTTTGGCTCAGCCCGGGGTTGGCCGGCCCCGTGCCTCGCCTCACAATACTACATGCCCCCCTCCCCTGAGCGTGTGCCCCCACGGGCTTTGCAAAGTTATTGATGGGTCTCTTTTCTGCAGTTAACTGGTCCTAGGACTTAACTGACTAATGCCGGCTTAAGAATTCGTTCACCTTCTGTCGCGCGTTCCTCAGATTGGAGGCTGGCTCCCAGGTGGCTTCACTTTCTTCGTAACCTACCCACTGAACCAAGAACTGTTTCCCTCGTCCCCTGCCTCAGACGGTAAGGACTTTTTCGACTTCGTACTCTTCGTCTGCCCAGGCAGGCTGACG
>JAHBMJ010002873.1:1449-8949 GCA_018398765.1 Chromera velia
GGTCAGCTGGCCGGTGTACGTCAATCGTGCAGTTGTCATTTTTCTTGCTTTCCAGGGCCGTTCGCAAGCTTGCTTACGTCAGATACCCCAGCCCACGTGCGTGCATGCACGTACGCTGTCTTTCGGCAAAAACCTGGCCCCGAAAGGCTGAATGTGCGCCAAATGTGCGTGCGTTAGGTGGACTTCAAACCCTATTACCCGATTTTCACCAAAAAAAGGCCCCGGAAAGATCCCGCCCCAAATGGTCTAGAAAAGCGTGCATGAACCCGCGTCGTCATGCATGCGTGCGTCAGCGGCCCCGGAAAGCGATAGGCTGCATCCCCGGGTTTTTTTTCTGGGGGAGGGGGGGTTCTGCGGCTTTTCCCNGGGGGGGGGGGGGTCGGCGCGACCGCCCGATCGGCTGGCCTGCGTGCGTCAATCGTGAAGTTCTCATTTTTCTTGCTTTCCGGGGCCGTTCGCAAGCTTGCTTGCGTCAGATATAGAATCGGATCCATGCATGCATGCATGCATGCGTCTGTCGATCATGCGGCCGACGTCGAGAGAAAGGAGGTACGTACAGCAGCTACTCCAAAAGATGTGCTGTCCGAGAGCATTCAATGAGACAAAGAGATTGTCAGGATGTGCACCAGAGCTGTCGTCGCAAGAATTTATCTCGGTACCTTTATCTTGTAGCTGTAGAGTCAGCCATGCGTTTTTAAAACCATCGATTTTCGCCTGATATCAACCTAGCTGTACTTCCTTCTCTTTATCAGTCAAAAGACACGTATTAATACGCGATCGAGCCAGCGCACCCCCAAAGATGTCGGACCCGCACGTTCCCTCACCCTCAATTGGAGTGACAAGGGATCCCGACGTTGAATCGGTCAGCAGCTGTTGTCCTTGGCTCTCTGTCATCACACGCATTCATTGAGCGTGCATGCTACACGTCCTCCACGTACCCCGTCTACACAGGCTGTCTCGTCTCTTTGTGTGCAGATATCTAGCCGTGCGGAGGGCAAGGACATCACCAGTCCTCCAGAAGAGGGCCCCAGGGTGATCCGGAGGGATCTGTACAAACGGCAGAGTCTTGCCTATTCGATGGGAGGACAGACAGGCAGCAGTCAAATTCCTGCATGCAGACCTGTGCCGACTATCTCTGCTGATGGCTCGGAGCTGCGTGCTCATACGAGCACATCTGATTATTCTCCGTCGCCCCTTTCTCTCATGAGAAGGGTGGGAGAGAGAGGGGGGACAGGAACGGGGACGGGGACAGAGAATTTGATGGGAGGGGAGGCAAGTGGAGAATTGCAGGCGTACATTGACATGCTGGAGCAGAAGGTCATTGAGGCCGAGCAGGTGATTGAGAAGAAGTCGACAGAAATAGAGGCTCTGAAGAGAAGTCTGGGTGGGGAGACATACAGGAGGAAACAAGAAGGAAGGGCGGTGAGTATTGAAATGGACACTTTAGAGAAGGAAAATTTTGCCTTGAAGGCCGCCTATAACGGTTTGTTGAGTGAGAATGAAAAGCTGAGGGAGACCTCGAGAAGAGCCACTCGACTCGATGCAATGCTTTCTGAGGCCGCAAATGAGTTGAATGCGCTGAGAACGGAGAAAGAAGAATTGGAGAATAAAACCAAAGTTTTGCAGAACAGCAGCAGAGGGAGGAGAGGTCTGAGGGATTACAAAGGTGACTCTGAGTTGACCGAGCAGTCTGTAGAAGACGACGACACACTCCAGTTGAGTGGCCAATGGAGTGCGAGAGGGAACATGTCAGACAGATCCAACAAAGAAAGTCTGACAGCAAGATTCAGAGGCACCATCTCAGGAGTCGTCCCTATGACGTCTCCGCGACGTCCCTCTGACGCTGGAACGGGGGCGCTTTCACCTGCTCAACTGTCAGTCTCGTTCTCTCCGTCTCGTTTTCTCCTTCCCTCTTTGATCCTGTACAGCCCGTCTGCGTGCCCTCTCGCCTCAACTTTGTTTTGGTCAAAAATTTACCGTCTCTCTACAATTTAGTGCAATGGTGCAAAATTCTGCATGCAGGCAGCGTCTGCGTGCCCTCGAACTGCGCGTGGTCGGTCTGGAGGAGGCCAACGAACAGCTGGAGCTGGCCAACAAGAAACTGACCACAGAGAAAGTCAGTCAATCGTTTTATTCATTCGATCGTTGGGATCTCTAAACGAAATGATGGTACCAGCTTCACTGTGTATGACCCTGGCGGTTCATGCTTGCGACCTCTCGCTCCGACTCATTTCTCATTATTGCTGTTTCCTTAATGCCCCTCGTGTGCTCACGGAACCCCCCCTTGTCCCTACGAGGTGGTGCAGGACGAGGCACTCACCCTGTTGGAGGAGAGGGCCTGGAGGCAACGCGCGGCCTCTGCTAGCTCTGGAGGCAGACAGACGCCCGTTATGGCGGGGCCCGCCTCCCCTGCTCCCTCCAGGTGGCGGCACTCGTCTGTTGCCTCTGTGTTCTCTCTTGCGGGGAACGGGGGAGGAGGGGAGGGGGGGGACTTGGAGGGGGAGATGATCCGGTCGTTGCAGAAGGAAGTGGAGGTCATGGAGGATAGAAACGATGTCAGTCAGTCAGTCAGTCAGTCAGTCAGGCAGGCAGGCAGGCAGGCAGGCAGGCAGCCAGTCAGTCAGCCAGCCAGCCAGCCAGCCAGCCAGCCAGCCAGCCAGCCAGTCAGTCAGTCAGTCAGTCAGTCAGGCAGTCAGGCAGTCAGGCAGTCAGGCAGTCAGGCAGTCAGTCAGTCAGTCAGTCAGTCAGTCAGGGGAAGACTGACAGACAATCAGTCAGTCAGTCAGCCACGAGATTGATTCGAGAATGGTAGTGGTACACAGGAAAGCAGAGATATAGATGTGAGACAGACACAGCAATGTGTTTCACTCTGTAGTTGTTTCGCTTGACTCTCTCCCCATTTGTCCAGAGACCCTCCTCGCATGCGCGTTGCACGATGTAACTAAATATGATTTCGCTTTCTCTTCCCTCTAACAACTATGTACAGATTCTGATGGCAGAAAACCAAAAACTGAAGGAGGAGCTCGACAGACTCAGAACCCGAACCCCCCCCACATGCCCGGTGCCCAACATGCCAACCGGAGGTCATGCCGAATCTTCGAGCTCCAAGCCCCCTTCGACACAGACCAAGGGACACCCTTTCTCGATGGCTGTCCCGAAGCTCAACCTCGCAAGACTCAACACACACTCAGGCGCACCTTCACAACCATCCCAGCCTACACACACAGAGAAGCACAAAAGGGGAAAGGAGCCTCGACAAGAGGAGAAAAAAGAAAGGTCCGTATGGGCAGTGCATCCGTATCCGTTTGCAACGAACAGAAAAGACGGGCCCCCAAGTCAGTTGCGTGTCCCTTCCATCTCCTCTGAAGACAACTCGGACTCCTCCTCTGCCCACTCGGGTACAGACGACGACAGCCCCTCGGGCAGAAGAAAAAACGCACCCACATCAGCTGCCCCCGTGTTCCGAAGATTCCACCACGCCGCCACAAGCCCTGCACCAGCCACGGGTGGCGACTTTGAAGATGAAGATGGAGGGGCCGACCAACGACCGGGTCTTGGCTGCATTGCGCTGTCCGTCTCTCAGTGTGAGAGTGAGGTCGGGGGAGCGACCTCAACCAAAGGATCCGCAGTAAATTCGGGGGCAGGACATCTGGGAGGACGCCGAGGGTCGCGAGACGAAGCAGAGGCCGACAAGGCTCTCGTTGGTCAGTGGGAGGGTAGGGGAGTCAGCGAGTCAGTGAGTGGGTGAGTGAGTGAGTGAGTGGCTGAGGAAAGTAGATTGCTGTGTAGGGGTAAAGACACATTCGACTGTCGGTGAGCTAATTGAGTCTGAGAACGCACACAATGATACCATGCGAAGTGGGCCTCGATGCTTCAATTTGTTTTCTTTTCTGGATACAAATGGAAGAATCGTCTCTCATTCGACTCAGAGAAGTCCGAATCGGACCCCTTGAGAAGATGACTGTGTAGACATGTAGGTAGGTGGTGAAGTGTCCGCCTAGTGAAGGTGCTGCAGGGTCTGTTTCTCTGTGTGCATAGGGGCAGTCGGCATTGCGCAAAGGAAGATTTGTTTGCTGTAGCATCTTTGCAGGTGTGTGTGCGTACGCGTGGCTCTGTGTATGACAACATATGTGTGCGCAAGTGTTAATTTATGTATGAGTGTTTGCTCACTTGCAGAGGAGATGGCAAAGGTGACAAAGCTTCGCGCTCTGATCAGCCACGCCGGGTCCCCTCAGCTGATAGAGATGATGGAAGCCTGCGGTCTCTCCTCTCTGAAGGATCACTCCAGGCTCTCACACGTGCCCCCTGAATTGATGAAAGAAGAGACGCGGGACGACCAGACGCCCAATGCGGCCAGCAGCAGCAGCAGTAGTCAGCAGACACTCGTACAACAAACGAGAGCAGGAGGAGGGGGAGGAAGCGGGACCACACAGGCTTCGGCATCCGCAACGTTGGCATCTGCCAACAGACTGGGTCTCAAAGGAGCGTGTCTTTTCCTCGATGCAAAGGACGCGGTGAGTTTGTGAGGGTACAGAATGCGATGAGCTGGAGATTCGAAATATCTTTTCCTATTCATCTTTTGCCGTTGTTGCTCCGTTTTCCTTCAAACCTTCCCAATGACAAGATCCTGTGAAGACCCTCAGTGGGCGACAAACCTTTTTCGCTCCTCTCTTTCCCTCCACAGAAGATTGTCCCGCTTTTCTTTCTCTATCCTTCCCTCAAAAGATGCACTGCCGTCGCCTCCTTTGCTTCTCGGTCTCCTCTCTCTTCAAATCTCCTCGATCCTCCACGTATCTGCATGCATTCATGTATGCAGGAAATTGACCACCTCGCAGCAATGCTGGCAGAGGAGCGGAGGCAGAAAGTGAAGTTTCACAGAAGGTGGCAGCTGCTTCTGGCCGATAAGGACGGGACTCGCGAGAGAGAAAAGGAGAAAGGGGAGAGTGAAGTCCGTCCGCCAGAAAAGATTCAAGGAAGTGCAAAAGCAGCCCGAATTATATCCCCACGATCTGGTCCCCCCCCTTCTATGGTTGCGGAGTCTGGACACACCCCTGGCAACGACACAGCAAGAGCGAGCACCCCTGTTGACACTTCCTCAAGAAATCCGGAGGTGGAAAGAACAGGCGAGAGAGCAGCGGCACTCATTATCACAGCGACAGAAAACCCACTCTCGCCGGGGCCCTTCCACTTTAGGGACAGGACCGGAAACCCCTCTGCCCTCTCTCCGCAGTCACAACAGACGGACGGAGGGCAGGCAATGCTCTCTCCTACCTCAGGGGGAGTGGAGAGCTATTTTGACTATCAAATGCAGGTCGGTCAGGTGCTTCGGATTAAAAGACAGTTTGGATTTTCTGAACCATCTCTTCGATCGATCCACTTGCTGTCCGTCCCTTCTTTTTCTTTAAATTTCTTTGCTTCTGTTGACGCGCGATCTTTTCTGTTTTTTGAATTATGGTCTCGTGATGAGATCATCAAGTTGCTCGGTCAGGTTGTCAGTAGCCTGAATTTTCTGTTCCGCATCTTCTCTGACTTGGATGGTGCCCTTCTGTTGTCGTGATTGATGGAATCATGCTACACATGCACCCACTTCTTGCTGTCTGCGTGCATGGATGCAGAAGACAAAACCCGTTGCTCCGGTGAGTAGTCAGTCAGTTTGTGTTCGGGAGGTTTGATTGCTACTGAAACATCTTGAGTTATTGAACAAAGGAGCAATTCGAGCAAAAGTCTGGGAAACATTATGCGAAAAGGAAGAAAGTAGAAAACTGCTTCAGTCTGAAAATCTGTGTAGTGAATTGAAAGCTAGTCACTGACAAGATGTTTTGTTTTTTTTCTTCAAAGACTGTGAGCATATTGGACCTTCCTTTTCTTTGCGCCTGCAAGACTCAGTCCATGTCTCGTGCAGAGCAAGAGCAACGCTGAGAATCACTTTCACCTGTCCATAGATACTGAGCTCTGGCGCTTCTGATATCAATTGTTGCAATGATGCATGTACCTCGCCTTCCCCTCCCATGCACTGGCCGTGGCCGTCTTCCTTCCTCTGAACATTGCAGGACAATTTTTGGAGCCGTCTCTTTGGCCTCCGGAGTGCTGGTGACAACAAGGACAAGGAGAAAGACAAAGAGGACAAGTCGGACCCCAAAGGCAACACGTAACCTGTTTGCGTGCGATTCCGTGTGTTCTTGATCGGGACTTTAAGAGTTCAGAGAGCGGGTGTCCTGGGAAAGGGAAACTGAAGTTTGTGGGCAGGAAGGAATGGGGGGATGGAGATGCTAGCTGACTTCAGGTTGAAACACAAATGCGCGACATCGATAGTTGCTGGCCAGTTAACTCGCAATGAAAGTTTGGATTCTCTCCTGGCATTCAGATGCATACGTGCAATGTGCCCGGTACGTGTGCAGCTATGTGCATATCAGGGCGTTGCGTTTTTGGTTTTTTGAAGTTGGAAGCGGCCGATCGAGGGTGAAACGGCAAAGAATTCATACTAGTGAAACTGCGAGTGAGAGGGAGAGGGAGAAAGAGAGAGAGAGGGGGGGGGGGGGAGAGATAGCAAAAGAGAGGGAAAGAGAAAGAACGAGCCCTAAAAAAAGAAACAGAGAAACACCCATGCAAATTAACCAAAGAGGAAGTTCTAGTTTCTTAGAATATATATGTGGATATATGATAATAACGTATTATGAGGCCAGCTTCAAATTATTTAATTTTATAATCAATAAATATTATGATATTAATCGCTTTTAATTTTTTTGTTGTTGTAGTGAATAATTCGACTCTTCATAAAAATGACTACCTAGAAAAAAATGGATAAACAACTAGAAATAAATTTTATGGCCAGACGCCTCTGTGCAGTACCTGTCACTCACATCCGCGCACAAAACTAGCACGCGCAAAGCGCGCGCACTAACGAAATCTTAAGTTTTGAAGTTCGATCTTTTATCGGTCGATATACGTACGTAATTAAACCGATACCAAACTGCATGTATGCATGATTATAGATTTGTATATGGTTGTATATAAGGTTTAATTAATTAATTATGTATGTTTTCGTCTTCTGCTGTGGCGGGAAGAAAACTTCTTCACACAGGAGAACAGCATCTTTCATACGAAGATCAAAAGGAGACTCTTTCACCACATCTCCTTAAGCGGTCCATTAGAAACAGAAGACAACCTCCCATACGACCCGAGGACAGACCGTCGGATTCTTAAACAGAGACGCCAAAATGCACTTCCACTATTCACTGTCTCTGCTGTTTGCACTTCTAGCCGGGTGCTCCCTCTCACTTCGCCTCGATACCCAAGGAAACAATAGGAAGGCGACGAGTTCTCCATGGGAGATTCCCCCAGGCATGTGCGGCTCAGTATTGGAAGAGAAGTGCAGAAAAATGGATAACTACGAACTCCTCACCAAGCATTTTTTCACGACGAAGAAGAAATGGAACAGCTACGCAAAAACCGTGCGTATTCTTGCTCCCCGGGCTCTGAAAAGCCTTCTGGTTGATCTCA
>JAHBMJ010002873.1:11449-14551 GCA_018398765.1 Chromera velia
CCCCCCCATGATCAACGTGCAAGTCTACAAGAAGAGAATGGACGCCACCATCTCAGCACTGCTCCAGACAGCCAACGGGGCAGCTACAGCCACACAAAGGCCCGCGTTCATCCACGCTGTCGGTCTGGGTCTGGGCGTTTGGGCGTTGGATTCGAACATCCAGGGGCAGCTCTTCCTCGAGGCTCTTTTTGATCACCTCACCGACGTCAGTCAGTCAGTCAGTCAGTCAGCCAGCCAGTCAGTCAGTCAGTCAGTCAGTCAGTCAGTCAGTCAGTCAGCCAGCCAGTCAGTCAGTCAGTCAGTCAGTCAGGGGCAGACAAACAGACAATCAATCAGTCAGTCAGTCAGTCAAGGAGTGCTTGCGAATACCTGATTCACTGAAAGAATGAGAGGATGAATGAGTGGGGGAGGAAAATAGGCAATCCTTCAGGGAATGGGCCGGCAGCACGATTCCTCGTCCAGCCGTCCACACAAGTAATTCGAGCGCGGTCTCCTAGACTGTCCTTAAATTTCCACGAAATGGCATGCATGCACAACCAATCAATCAATCGCGCTTTGAATTAATTTCCTGCGTATGTGCAACATCGATTTGATTTATTTGAATGCAAGAAGTCATCGATCAATTGTTCTGTACTGCTTGGGGGGGGAGGCAAGAAGTCAACAGAGAGAGAACACAGATCAGTTTGTGATGTTCTAATCAACGTCACATCTGTTTGTCTGCGTGTCTTGATTCGTCATTGTCCAATGGCATGCAGGAAAACAACCACTATCCACAAATCCACTTCCTCTACCTCGCATGGTGGCCTGCCGCCCTTGCCGGAGGACTGGAGGGACGTCTGCGGCTCGACGGCGCTCCCTGTGTGCCTGGGGGACCAAACACGCATATCCTCTGTAAGGCTGTCCCATTCATCAAGGGCCAACCCATGCCTCGGGAACCTTTTGAGAACGTGAGGACGATGGAACAATTGGGCTTCTCTCCTAGTTCAGAGGCACAAGAGAGAATGATGCAACTCACAGCGGGACATTTCGAGACAGTGGTCCAGTATGCTTGGGACTCCAATTCGTATCCGGGAAATGAATATTGGGATGACGACGTCAGTCGGCCTGTGTGTCAAGCTGTTTGTTTTCATTTGACTTGTCTCTTTCCGCCACACTCTTCTCCGTGTGTACGACGCGAGTCCGTTGTTCCAATCATGTTTTTGCTGCATGGTCAATGAAGTGCATACTTATGAGGGCTTTTCCCATGTTTTCTCTCAGCTCAGCCCGCAAAAAGACATGCAGCTCCTCCTGTTGTCCATCTTGTTTCTTGGTATGCGTTCCCCTCTTTGCATTGTCCGGCTGCAGCTGGCAGGCAGCGGTGACCCCGCCCAGGCCTGCTCTACCGGCATCAGCCAGCTGCAGAACCCAGACGTGAACTTGAAGCTGAAGAAGACCGAGAGCGTGGTCTGGACACGCTAGACGGGAAGGAGGATTGCACGGGAGGGTCAAAAGAGGTGCCAGGTGGGGGGGGGAGAGTGGCGGAAGGACCGCACAAGAAATGAAGGAGACAAAGTGGACAGGAGAAGCAAATTTGAAGAGAAGCCGAACCAGCCCTCTGCGGCATTTTTTGTCGAAATTTATTCATCTTCCCCACCCAAAAATCGTGCAGAACACACAGGTCTTTGGCTCTTCTTTTCGTCTCCTGCGGGGTTGCACTCAGGAAAGGCCCCATGCAGCCGTAAGTTTACGAGATGATGATCCGAATTTGAAGTTGTTTTTTTTGTACCCTCTCAACTACCGGGTGCAGCGCGGCCGACAAGATTCTTTTTGCGACCTATTTCTGTCTGTTTGCCTGTCTGTCTGTCTGTCTGTTTGTCTCTTGTAAGTGGCCAAAAACGTAATCGTGGCGAGACATTCATGGATGCTCCAATCAACAACCATTGCCAGTGGCATAAGTTTAAGAAAGTAAGTTCAAAAGTCCGTTCGATTTGAGTCCGTTGAGGCGCCGATTCTTTGAAACCCGCATCGAATACTCAAGCAAGCAATGCCTTCTGAGCCCTCAAGCCAAAACTGCTTTGTGTTGGTCCATTGACAATTTCATTTTAATAGACACTTTTAAAATCCTCAACTCGAAGTGTGCTCAAGATATGCAAATCCTGCATGCCATCTTTTTTGAAGACATAAATTCATGTTCTGTGCATGCACTTTCACTTCGATTTTGCGCAACTGAAAACCATCCTGAGGTCTCTCTCTGCCTTTCATTTCTTTTGTGTTTCTGTGCCTCTAACTTGATCTGTCTTTTTCTGTCTGTCTGTCTGTCTGTCTGTCTGCCTGCCTGTCGGTCTGTTTGTCTATCTGTCTATCTGTCTGTCCGTCTGTCTGCCTGTCTGTCTGTTTGTCTGTCAGTCTGTCAGTCTATCTGTCTGTCTGTCTCTCTGTCTGTCTGTCAGTCTGTCTGTCTCAACAACCCTGATTTGACCGTTCTGACCTTCTCCAAAACTCCATCCCCCCCTCAACTTTGTCTGAGTTGTCGTGATGTTCTTTTGTCTTTGTCGCTTTCTTTTTGTCATAAAGAAGAGGCGGGAAAGAAACCACATCGCCTGTCTGCCTGAACAACAGCCTCCTTGAACCCAAGTATCATTTGCAAAAAAAAAATCAAACAAAATTGTCTGTCTGTCTGTCTGTCTGTCTGTCTGTCTCTCTGTTTGTTTGTCTGTCTTATAAGAGCAAGGAAAAGACGATACAGTCTGTCTGTCTGCCAGTGTCCGTACCTTTTTCTTTGAAGTTCCCTCTTCCTTTCTCTCTCTATCTCTCAATCTGCAAAGCCCTCCCTCTCTATCTCTGTCCGTCTCTCTCTCTCTCTCTCTCTCTCTCTCTCTGTGTGTGTGTGTGTGTGTGTGTGTGTGTCTTTCTTTCTTTCTTTCTTTCTTTCTTTCTGTGTATGTGTGTGTGTGTGTGTGTGTGTATGTGTATGTGTGTGTGTGTGTGTGTGTGTGTGTGTGTATGTGTGTGTGTGTGTGTGTGTGTATGTGTGTGTGTGTGTGTGTGTGTGTGTGTGTATGTGTATGTGTGTGTGTGTGTGTGTGTGTGTGTGTGTATGTGTGTGTGTGTGTGTGTGTGTAT
>JAHBMJ010002874.1:0-7500 GCA_018398765.1 Chromera velia
TCCCCTCATGCCTACCTGCGTGGTGACTTCTTCTTGGTGGTCTCCTCTTCGTCTTCTTTCCCGTTCTCGGTCTCCTCTGGAGTGTATTCGCATCTGTCTCCCTCTTTGCCTCCCTGCATCGTCGCCCTCCCTCCCCGTTGTGTCCCCATCTCGCTCTTCTCCTCCTCCCCCCTTTCCAAAGTTCTCCTCCTCACCGAAAGAAGCTTGCCTCTCTCTTTCGATCTGTCGGGGTCTCTGCCGTTGTCTGTCTCGCTCTCCTGCGTTCCCTGCTTTTGCCGTCTCTTCTGCCCGTCTCTTTTCCCTTCTTTCCATGACCCTCGGACTATCACTCTTCCCCCCCCCACTATTTTCCAAAAAGCGTGACAGACGTGTGGCCGCCTCTGCGTCTGCACTTCCGTCCTTCTCTCCCGCCCCCCGGGCTTTTCTACCCTCACCTTCCCCATCCTTCTCAACGCCCCCTTTGTTCTTCCCACTCGCATCGGCACCCCCTACGGGTGTCCATGTGACAGGAGGCACAGGCGGCACCTCCCCCACTGAAGGAACCTCGGGGACAGGAGGAATGTCGCAGGGGTAAGAGAAAGGGGAGGGACGGGAACGGTTCCCCCCTGCCGAGTAAGGGCGTCTTCTCCGTCTCTGCATGTGAGGAGGGAGAGAAGGGAAATCATCCTCCGCATGCATCGAGGGGAACCTGCTGGGGCTGTATCTCCCGTGCATACGGTACCTCTCCCCCCTCTCCCTTTCCCTTTCCCTCTCCCTCTCTCTGCCAAGCCATCGGGGAAAGGAAGGAAACGGGGGGCGGCGGAACCACGGCCCATCTCTACAGGTATCACAGCTTGAGTATCGGTGTGCCAATCGAAGGAACCTGTGTTCCCTTTCTCGTTCTCTGTCTCGGTCTAGGGCGTCTAAAAAGGGGGGAGAAAGAGAGGGCCGGGGAGGGGGGGCCGACACGGGACGGCCCAGCCAGGGGGGGTCACGCAGATGAGACGGGGGGTAACGGAGAGGACTCAAGGGGCGAAAGGGGGGAGAGCGGCGGGATTCCCTCATACGATCTATGAAAGGCCTGAGGTGTGGGGGGCCGTAGAACATTCGCGGCGGGGGTGGGAGAGAGTGGCTGCGGAAGGGTCCTGCACCCTCTTGCCATTCTCTTTCTCTTCCCCTTCCTCGATCGTCTTGCGGTAGCTCCAGAACTCTTCTTTCAGAGTGGCGAAATGACGCTCCACCATAAGGCCCTTCTCCCATGTGCATGCCTGCTTTTGACGCAAGAAGGGGTGTCTGCTGGTGCATCGTCTCAGGCTCTTTAGGAAGAGAAGACGAGGCTGGAGCTGCAGAGGCACTCGGTTGGAGAGGGGGGGGCTGATAGGCGTAGGGAGTGGAGGGCTGCATAGATGGAGGAGCAAAAGAGGCAGGTTGGCGGGTTTCTACGGGAGCGGGCCCGTGGGTGGACATAAGGCTGAAGGAGGTGTAGGGGACACGAGGAGCGCATGCAGCTGCCGCAGAATAGCGGCCCATACCGAGGGCGTGGTGAGGAGGGGGTGCTAGGAATCCGGCAGGGCCTGTTGAGGTGTACATTACAGCTGCGATCTCCCTGGAGTTTTGGTTTTTGGGTCGTGAGTACGGCTACAGATGAGACGGGTATAGGTTCGATTGTTTGATTAATCACCGTTTGTGCTTCTGTACGGATGAGTGCAGAGTACAGGAGAGGACATTTAAGGGTGAAAGATCCAAAAGGTCCTTTGATGACAGAAAACAAAAGTGAGAGAACAGTGCGCTGTCACGACTTACGTTCATACAATGACACACATACATGCATCAGGTTGATACATGTTCTTGTTTACTTGTTGGATACTCAGGCTGTACAGCACCGCCTGCGAAGACACGCACCTGGGTGAAAACAGATGCAAAATTCTGTTCACATGATGGACCCACACAGTCACAAGACAGCGTCATACAGTCACAGTGCAATCAATGAAGACGCATATATATATACACAAATTAAGTCTATATACAGTGCATCGATCGATACATGCATTAAATGCTTGAATTGTCAAATTAATTAATGAAAAAAAATCAGCATATATGCACGGGATACACCCAACTAGTTGGGTGAGTGCCTCGGGGGGCCATTTAGGGGGTCGGCCATAATTTGATTGTTGCAAACCATCAGGGGCTTGGGCATGTCTTGCCTGCATGGGCAAGTGGCCGGCGGGGGCCACGGCAACGCGCGCAAAATGTGCTTTTCGGGACCGCATGCGCGTGGATATAATACATGCAACTCCGTGCGAGTTACTTGAGGGGCACGCATCATGACGTACGAGCGCGGATCGAGTTTATAAATGCGATCGCGGCTCCGTGCGAGTTGCTTGAGGGGCACATTTTGGAATCAGGGCGACACCGTGACAGACAATTAGGCAGACACCGAACGTACCCCCCCCCCCAAAAAAATGAAAAAAATGCGTTATGCGAGTGCGTGCGATCTCAGGGCCTCTCGGCTGATCTCAGCAGAGCTGAGCTGCCCCCCGAGGCGATGAATACGCCTTGGCTTGGGGCCACGGTCGAGCGGATGTGGATCAACGCGTGCATGCCGTGGCCCCCGAAAAGGCGCCCCAATGCATGATGCAGCTATCAAATGGGGCCCGTCCATCAGGAATGTGCGCGAAACGAAACCTACAAATGCTTACGCACGCTGATTTGAAGGGAAACGGGTCGATCCGTGCTGGATGGCAAGCGTCCCTCTCCACCTGCCATTCTGAGAGATTCTGGGAGCCTCAAAAGTCACTATGGTCAGCCCCTCCTGCTCATCTGTCCGCTCCAAGTTGTAGAAGGCTTTCTTGTCGCTTTCTCTGCCTCCTACGCTCACTGACCCTCCTCCTCCCTCTCTGTCTGCAGGGTGCCATCAAAACCCTCCGTCTGAAGAAGACTCTTGGCAAGAAGGCCAAGCAGAACCGCCCTATCCCCCAGTGGGTGCGCATGCGTACCGGAAACAAGATCAGGTCAGGACGGCAGGCAAGACAGAGGGTCAATTGTTGGAGTATCCGTGCCTTCCATCTGGCTCACTCAGAAAGATTCACCGACCCCTTTTCTCTTTTAACTCTTCTCATTGTGCAGGTACAATGCCAAGCGCCGTAACTGGAGAAGAACCAAGATCGGAGTCTAAGCATGATGAGAGACCCCATGGAACTGACCACTCGAGGCACTCATCCACTGCCAGTATGATGGAGGAGAAGGGGCCCTAAAGGCCAGATAGATGGTCTCCTTCTTAGTGGTGCGGCGACGGTCTTTGTGGGTCTGCGCGTGTCATCTCCGCCCGTGCCGAGTCATTCCTTCTCTCCCAAACTGCTCCGCACACAGAGAAGACTTGAACGAAGAAGTGAGAGAAACGGGGAGAGGAAGATTGTCAGCGGACGGACAGAAGAATCACGCAGTTACCTCAATGATGACACAGACGAACGCAACCATCAGGGCGATGAATTGAAGCTCCTTATCATATTGTGTACATATGTATGATTGTTATTCATGCAGTTGCGGATACACCCGCATTCCCACCCCACCCCGTGAGCCATGCATGAGTCGGCCGATGTATTCAGTCTGCACCCGTTTATCTGACACTTCCACATGCTTACACTGTTCTTTGTAGAATGATTCTTCAAGCTTTCCATCGCCCACAGCTCTTCCTGCCTCTGAATTACCCCCTTTTCGTCACCTCCCTTTTTATTCCACTTGTCTTGGAAGCTCTTTTACACCCGTCATTCTTTTGTAGGCTTGCCTGTTTGTAAGTGCCCATGGGAATTTTCCTTTCCCAACCCGCCCTCTCGTTCTCACGCTTTTGGAGATGCCAACCAACTCTTCCTATTTTTTTCTCCTCTTCGGTTTCTCTGGTTGTCTCGTCGCTTCTCTTCCTCTGCCCCCTCTCCTTCTCTTCTGTTTCATCTGTTTCTTCTCTTCTCCTCAGCGTCTCCCTTTTCCCTCCTGCTCACTTTGGCTCCTCTTCACTACTTCTCCTCGTTCATGGACTTTCTTCTGTTTTTGTTCTTCTGTTTTCTCTGTCTCTTCTTCATTCGCTTCGACACATCTTTCCTTTTCCCCTCTTTTCGGCTTCCCTTGGATGTGTTGTCTCATCTGTCTTTTTCTGGACTTCTCTTCGCCTTCTGTTCTGCTTTGATGGATTTCTTTCCCTCGCAGGTCTGAGAATGCGTCGACATGCCTTCTCTGTTTCTTTTGTATCCTTAGCTTCCGTTTTCTTATTTTCTTCCCCAAAATTGGACCCCAATTTCCTCCTGTCTTTTTTTTTCTCTTGGCATTAATTGCTCTAGGCATTGCTTTGGGTCCGTGCATGTCCTTTCTTTTCTCTTCTTCTTTTCTGTCCTCTCAACCTGGCGGCCCCTGGCCGAGTCAACCATTATTCAAATCGTTTATTTTTTCTCGCTCCGTTTGCAAGCATGACCAGTATCTAATCGTAAACTTTGCTAGGTGGATCTGTAAAGTTATTTTTATAATAAAGTCTGACCACAAACTTTATAGACTTTAAAACTTTTTTGGTTTTAAAACTTTAAGAATAAAAAGCTTGAATATATTTGTTTGTTTGTTGTTTTGCATTGTTTAGCCTTTTAAAACATCTGGTAAAACATTTTTTAATATGTGACACTGTTCTAGTTTAAGCTCCCTAGAACTTAGGAATCAACTCACCCACAAGTTCTACATACAGAGAATCTATCAGACACACAAGAGCCTTCCCTATCGATCAGGAAAGACTCGGTCCTTCTAACAGGCTCAATAAATCTGTATTGCAAAGACTGAGATACAGACGTGCATGCCTTTGTATTACAGTATGTATTTAATGTTATTAATTCTCTGTATTACTCTAAGGACCAAATCGAGTCTAGGTCCAAAGGTCCGTAACAGACACCAGGCGACGCACAGTGGTTTAAAAAAAAAAAAAAGTAGACCTTTCCAGATTTTTTTTTTTCTTTTTTTCTACGAAGGATTTCCTAGACTCGGACCTAGAGCACCTCTAGGAGCACCTAGAGGAGCACCTTTTAGAAGTACTTTTAAACTAACTTCCTCGCGAACTTATTACTCAACTCAAAGTTTTAAACATCTTTTAACCCTAGTTTCAACCTTAGTTCTATCTAGAGTTCTATAGTCCTAGTTGTTATTGTATGTTTGTCTCTACTAGTATCTCTACTAGTGTCTTCACCATTCCATCATCGACTTTATTAAATATGGACCAACCGATCTTTTTTCCCTTGTTCAACTACACTGTCACCAGACTTTTCTCTCTTCTCTTTGCTATGTCTGTTAAAAAAACTAACCATGTCTTCTTGTTTTCCATTCATATTGACTTGCATCCACCTTTTTTTTCTCGTAAATTCTGCAGCCACTTCAGTATCATCCCCACGTGGTATTGACTCATGCTCTTGATTGAACACATTTTCACAGCTGGCCGCTGCATCTGCATCATCACCTTGCTCATCCTCCTTCCCCCCCTCGTCTTCAGCATCTTCATACAGTTCTTCAGATGTAAAGCTGTCGACCTGGAAAACATCTTCCAACTATTCTACTTTGTCAAGAAGACGAAGTGCTCTCTCCTCTACCGTCTTATTCCTCCTCCTCTCTTCTTTGGGGAAAAAAGTTTCTGGTTGTACAGAGTGCAAGAGGCGCGCGGCCTCCTTCACTCCATCCAGGGACCATCCTCAATTACGCTCTTCAGTATCTCATCAGAGCAATTCTCCTGTGTAAGAAGAACCGGCTCGGTACTCCAATGGGGGATGTCTTGGACAGTTGTGGACCAGCCCTTCGTGTGATGAATGTCATCTTCAAGGAAGAGAAGCCGGTCCAGAAAAAACTTGCTAGTTTTGGTCAATCTTTTTAAGCATCTACCAAGCTAAAAGTGAAACTGGGATCCTAGATATGATTCAAACTCTAGTTGAAGCTAGTCATTTAACCTTTATTTTTTTTTTCATATACAATAAAATTTTAAATTTTTTTTTAAAAAAAAGAATAGACGTTTTCAGATTTTTTTTTTTACCACTGTGCGTCGCCTAGATGTGACAAAAAACTTTTAAAATGCGTTTCAAAAGCTATTGATTTATATATTTTTATATATAGAGTCTACAGACTCAAACTAGACTTTAAACTTTATTTCACTTTAAAACTTTACAGATCATATCTAGAAACTTTGCGAAGCCTATTCTGCCTCCAGAAACCCACAGCACACACTTTCACATACATGCACGCTGCTAAACTTGCTCTACTCTTTCTACTACTGCCCCTAGTACTGCCCCTCCTTACATCATCAAGTTGTATATATCGTTCCTCTTCCCAGTCCTCTTCTCTCTGGACCGTTCTATTCTCTCTCAAGCTGTCTATTACCTATGTAAATTAATGTAATCATTTTTTATTTTTTGATATAAGCAAAAAGAGTTCAGATTCAAATTGGCTAGCAAATTGGTTGTGCTTATATAAACTTTTTTGATTTTATAAGTAATTATATAACTTTACAACTGAGACGCTTTAACTTAATTAATGGTTCAGTGATAATAAAGGTTTTCTTCAATTTTGTTCATCTTTAATAAAAAATTAACTTGTAAAAATCTACATAGTCACAAATTTTGAAAGTGGATTTTAAAAGTACCAGGCTTGACATAGTGACCAGATTTGATTTAATTTGATTTGATTTGAGCTTCAAGCTCAAATCTGACCAGATTTGAAGTAGATTTGAGGTTGAAGTTTAGAGGTCACTCCTAGGTGACGCACAGTGGTAAAAAAAAAAAAAATCTGAAAACGTCTATTCTTTTTTTTTTTATTTATTTAAAATTTTATTGTATATGTAAAAAAAAATAAAGGTTAAATGACTAGCTTCAACTAGAGTTTGAATCATATCTAGGATCCCAGTTTCACTTTTAGCTTGCATGGTAGACGTTTAAAAGGATTGAACAAAACTAGCTTCGACTAGAGCTTCGAAATGTATATCGTCCTAGATATCGTCAAAGAGCCAGTCAAAGAACTTCTCCTCTGTCTGCTCTTCTGTCTGCATCCATGCATCCATCCTTCTTGTCACTCTTTGCATAGGACAAAAGAGAGCCCCCTTTTCCCTTCGCCCGCCCGCTTGCCTTCGTCTCTGTAATCTCCTTTTGCGATGGTCGCTGCGTGCAGTACCATACACGCAGACTTCTAGGACTAGAACTAGGGTTCAAACTAGGGTTGAAAGATGTTTAAAACTTTGAGGAGTAAAAAGTTCGCGAGGAAGTTAGTTTAAAAGTACTTCTAAAAGCTGCTCCTCTAGGTGCTCCTAGAGGTGCTCTAGGAAATCTTTCGTAGAAAAAAAGAAAAAAAAAAATCTGGAAAGGTCTATTTTTTTTTTTTTTTACTACTGTGCGTCGCCTAGGGTCACTCTCGACAGCACTAAAGACGACATGGCACAGTCGACACCATTAACAAATCCTAGAAAGCCCTAGAGATAAAAAAATCACTTAAATTAAAATTAGACTAAAAGCCTAGCTA
>JAHBMJ010002874.1:12500-15443 GCA_018398765.1 Chromera velia
AATTGAAGAGATCAACTTGTTGGGTGTCAATCTTCTGCACTGTCTGTTTGAACGTTGGTCCCGCCTGTGTGAGCAGCTCTGGAAGTGCAATCTGTTTCTGTGGGGTCTCAAGTCGCTCATCAGGAGGCAGGCCGCTCGTGTAGCATCTGTCGGTAAAGAAGACCCGTTCGCACATGAGCAGCAGCAACTGTCTGATCTTTTGACTGCGATCCTCACCCCGCCAGTTCACGACAGAGAGTCAGTGGACGCTCTGAACGCTTGTGCCCCCCCGGGAGCTTCGGAGGCAGAGAAGGGCGAGCTTGACTTCTCTCCGCTTCTCCGCGCATTCTACTGGAGAGCGTTAGAGCTGTCTGAAAAAGAAGAAAGAGAAGGAAGACCGATTGAAAAGGACGATGCGTGCCTGACGGCTAGCTACCGCAAACGGAGAGGAAATATCATCGAATGGGGACTTCTGATCGATCCGCTCGCCTGTTTTGCTGCAGCGGGGGCGATAGAGAGGGCTGAGCGGAAGGCCTTTGCACCTGCAGATGCTACCAACGACGCTTTTTGTCTCTTTGAGGATGTTATTCGGGCTGACGGAGAGGAAACGCGACACTTCTTGCTATGGTCGTTGCGGGGACTTTTCATGAGTCTCCAGAATCCCAAAGTGGCACGACAGGTCGAGAAAGGGAAAACGAAGGAGACGGAGAAGATCCTTCAGAAAGTGTACGCCATGTATTCGGTTGCGAATGATAACAGCCTTCTCAGCCGTTTTGTCGGTGCCCTCATTCTCCGTTTCCGCTCTGTCCTATCAACAACACAGAAGCAGAAGAACCGCGCCTCAGTCACAAAACATCATGCCATTGATACGACCCCCAACCTTTCCGATTTCCAAACAGCCCTGGTCGAGTGGCTCCGAATTGACAGGCAGACCGACCAACCTTTGAAGGTTCTCTCTCAAATTCCCATCTGTGCCCTCTGTTCATTCCTGGAAGAAGAGGAAGCAAAGGCCCTTGCGTGCGTCAGATCGGAAGAGAGAGACAGAGAGAAGGTGGGGGTGAGTCGTTCCTTCCTAGGAAATAGGTTGGTAGAGAAGGGGGTGAGAGGGTCAAGGGATGAGAATTCAACAGAGAACACAAACTCCGAAGTCTCCTTTTCTGCAGAGCTCAACAAAGACCCTGAGAGGGATCTCCTGTTGAAGTCTCGAAAGGAGAGGAAGGCTACCCAGTTGCCTCTCTGTGACTATTGTGGCGGAGAGAGTGCGAAAGCAAAGCACTGCAGAGGCTGCAAGTTGGCAGTCTACTGTTCCCGGGAATGTCAAAAGTCTCACTGGAAGAGGGGTTCAGAGTTTGCCGAGAGAGCAAAGAGGAGGGGACTTGGTCCTTTCCCCACTTCTGTCCCTCACAAGCTTTCCTGTCCCCTCCTGCAACAGAGAGTTCTACCGAATCTCCTCTCGACAGCCTTCGTCATCGACCTTCCCATCCCGCCCTCCACACTCAAAAAGTCAACAGAAGCAGAAGGAGGAGACGTCTCTGTTCAAGCAAAGGGTCGCGATGCGTCCCCTTCATCTCGCCCGTCCTCTTCTGCCTGTCCCCCGCACCTTCCCCTTTCCCCTTCTGTCTCTGTCCATCCCCAAAGCATCCGAATCCCTCTGGGCGAGGTTGCCAACTGACCGAGCTAGCTAGAGGGTCAAGATGATGCAAGATTACCAGAAACCAGAGGGCAGCCGTATGCATGCAGAGACTAGAGCTGGCCAGGGGACGTCTCTGTCCTTAGGAGTAGGTGGGAGAAGTTGTTGCATGCATGAGATGAGGGGCGGAATACATGCGTCGCAGGGTGGGGTTTTCCGATCTTCAAGGAGATGGGAGGAGTAGGTTAGCCTTCAAGGGCCACCAGCCCATGGACTGAGCCCATCCGGAAGTGTTTGAGGGTAGATGAGACCCTGGGACAGAAAGATCGGGTGAGCAAGGCATGCCAGAACAGGCTTTGAATGGTGGGTTAATTGAATGGTAAGACTGGTGCATGGTAGAACTACTAATGTGTGCTTAATTATCACTTGAAGACTCGCTTTACAACCTTCCAGTTCAATGTTGCTCATTCCAACCACTGAATATTATGATGACTCAGATATCATTGCATCTACCCTAGCATCTACCATTCATTGATTGCTTCAAAGTTAATTGCTATATTGCTTAACTCATCATTATCTAGCTAGCTGTGAATGCTAGTACCAAATTTACTACTAATGCAAGTGAATGACTTAGAACATCTTTTCTTCTTTTATGATAATAGCCTGTAGGATTAGAGAAACAACCGCTAGTCGGCGCTAGAATAAGTATTACACTGGCAATACTGAATAGTAAGCTAGTTTTATTAACTATATATACACACATAAATAAAAATCATAACTTAATCAAGTTTATATCTAGGTTTACTATACTAGTATATCATTATATGTATCAATCTGCAATTCGTTTAACTCATAACTCAGGAACATCTCAATCAGTGACAAGTTTACACAAATAATTCAACTGACTTCATATATGATACTCAAACTATTACTCAAATAAATGCGTTACATTGCGATATATAGTTGTTCACTCTAGCCGGAGTTGATCGCCCGAGCTAATCATGCTGTAATGAATTAAGTCAAAGAGTAAAATTATCCTGAAAGCGTCTTTCCAGTCATGCACTAAGTTGAATACTAAGCTTGCATTCAAGTCCGTCCATGCCTATGTCGTTCTATGGGCGCGCCCCTAATGTTGTATCTGTATTGGAATTAATATCAGAATTAATTCCACTCACGTGCATGCTCGTCTTGTCTGTGTAACTGTCCTGACTGATAGCTTTGGTACTACAAGACTCCCGAACTGACAGTTCTTATGCAGTAACCAGTCATACTAAGTCTAGGTCTGTAGCGCTCCACAGACACTAGGCTTTTCTTTACGCTTCTTTTCTTTACGG
>JAHBMJ010002875.1:0-15113 GCA_018398765.1 Chromera velia
CTCCAAAAATGAGGTTCTGGAATAACAAGTTGAACACGATTTCGTCGTTGTCAAGCCTTCCAATACAATCTAATGGAACGCTTGACAACGAGATTTTGTGGATAGAGGCCCATTCTATTGACCCGACTTTCTGAGTGGAGGAGAACTTTCTGAAGACCCGACTGAAAATTTTTCAGATCGGCATTTTGATGGGTCAGTGCGCAGCCGGGAAGTGCTTTTTGGCCTTGGTGGCCGGCCGGGCCCTGGCCCGCAACGTGTAGCTTGCCTTTCGGGGCCATCACATGGTTGGCCAATCTAAAATCGGCTCCCAAAATCGGCTTTCCGTCGAATGTTTCAAGTCGATCAGAGCAAGACCTAGTACCGCCTCTCTCCCATCACACAGACTTGATCTTCAGCGATGACAGTAGGCTTTATCGAAAGCCCAGAGGATTGGCTTCTTTGTTTTTTCTTGGGTTTATAACATTCACTCTACTGGTTGCCCTGAGAGGGCAATTTCGATCTTCCATCGTGAAGGGCACGGCCCGTCTCCACGCAAAGGGGCCTACAAAGTTGCCCCAGTAAAGCTTCCATTGAATCCTTTCTGTGCGTGCGCTCTTACAAGCTCTAGATGATGAGCTGGAAAGGCTTTCTGGATGAAAGGGCTAGCTCTAGATGGCCAGAAGGTGAGCCACTTTATGAATTTTTGCATATCTGTGCTGCAGGTCAGACTGAGCCTTTCTCGAAGGACCGTTTATCGGTGCTTAGGTTTCATGAGGAAGCATTACGGCTGGTAATCTCGGGTGATCTGAAGTTGTGAAAGTGAGGCGCAGCTCTTGTTTATACAAGAATTTGGAGGTAGGGCTCCTGGGTGGACTAAGACCCAGTGGCCAGTGCCGGGCCTCACCCAGAAAAAACAAGAACGCTATGATGGCTGGTCGTGGGCAAGGCCCTCTGGCTAGAGGCCATAGATCGATCAGGCTTTCAGAAGCTAAGCATTTACCTCTTATACGGTCATAGTGCTCAACATTTGTTTGGTTGAACTGCTTTCTGTGGGTGTCAAATCGGTAGATCTGTTTGCGGACATTCATTCTTACCTTTCATGGGGGTTGCCCACTGTGTGCTCCCTCCTTACATCAGTGTGCAGATTCGGCGTATTCCATTAGAAGTAAAAGTTAACTTGTTTGTGCATTACGCTGCACATTGTCACATATCTGTAGAGTCTGCAATCACTTCCCGATATATCAACATACTATAACTCTTTCACCTCACTCACGTCCAACAATTTCTAACATACACACCACAAACCCATTAAACCTTATCTTTAAAAGTTGTTCATACTTTCATACAGGTAAAAAACAATAAATAAAATCATTCTAAGTGCTTTAAAGACTTAGTTTTTTATATAAAATTTAGTGTGATATATAGAAAATTAAAAGTCACTTTCTAGTACAAAAGTTTCAATTGTCAGTACAGTCAGTTTCCCTTTGTCCTGTCTCTCTTCTCTCTTTTCCCCCTCAGACAGGTTCACTCGTACCTGTTGCGACGGTGGTTGGACAATTTGAGCTTCTGAGCATCTTGGTGAGGGGAGGGCGCTCATTCAGAATAGATAGATGAAAGGACGGAAGAGAGGGCGAAAGGGAGGGAGGGAGAGAGAGAAGGGAAGACAGGCTGATGGATGGATGGATATATAGATGGATGGATGGCCAGCAAATTAAGACGGCATCAAACCCGAAGTATGATAATGATTAAGCTTCTGGAGTCTGCTTTCTCGGAGACTTGGGGGAGGCTTCTCTTCTATCTTGATCAGTCAGTCAGTCAGTCATGCAGTCAGTCAGTCAGTGCACAGTCGGTAGTTGGGTCGACCGCTCGGTCGTTTGTTGTGAGCGCGGAGCATGAGCCCTGTCACAATTATGGTCGATGAATCTGCATCAAAGTTTAGGGTTCAATTGAGTCTTCGGTGAAGGCTCAGACAAGTGAATAAATTAGAAAGGAGGAGGACGGAGAGACAGTTTTTCCTTTGTCTCTCCATTGCTCCATCCACCACTCGGTGCAGGGAGACAAGAAAGAAAACAGTCAGTGAGAAGAAGCAAAGCGAAAGAAAAAAGGTTGGAGAAGTATAGAGACCCAGAAGCACAGAGACCCTTTTCTACCTTCTCTTTCTTCATGTTGCTTTCTGCAGATCTCTAGAAGAATTGACATAACGTATGACTGGGATGAAATCACGGGAGCTATGAAAAGTCAATCATGTCTTTTCCCTCCGTTCTCTCTCTCTTCTGACTGAATCCGTTATTTGTTGTTCACAAGACCACGGAGGCGGGTATCTGGTCTGGGCCCGAGTTGAAAGAACACTGCATGAAAGGGATTGAGTTTGATCGGCGATTGCCCGCAGTTCATTCTGCCCCAGGATGTCCGATCCTTGGCTGTCTGAAGTTACAAGCATGCATGCTCTGTCTATCTGATCTAAGTACGTGCGTTCATGGATGTACGCATTGACAGAGGACATGCAATTTCAGATGACAGTCAAGCCCCTTTCTTTGACCAAACGAGAGATGGAAAGAGATGTTTCCCTCCTTGAGGCGTCCAAAAAAGGCGACGCACACTGCTGCAGAGTTGTATCTATATGTATTGCGTCCAATTTTTGAACTCCTGTTGTTGTGCCTGCGTCTATGTTTGCACCTGGCGTGCACTTCTCTACGTTTGCGAGTCCGTCAACTGGGTCTTTGGAGAGGACCGGTATCTCAACTGGGTCGGTCCATGCCTGAACGATGTGTCTTTTGTTCGGTCTGATCTCTGCTTCCTTCTGATCACGATGATGGGCATCGTCGAGCGCGAAGAAAGAATGTGGGCATAAGGGGGAAGAGATGTTGATGGTAGTGGAAAACCGGTCAGTCGTCGCTGTTCCTTTACTTTGTTTTTTCTTTCCTGAAGGCGTCTACGCAGGGCAGCAGTCAGACACATACAAAAAAACCAAGAGGCAGGTAAAGAGACGCACACAAAGTAGGCAGGCAGTAAGAAAGACAGCCGAACAGACGATTAAAAAGGCAGACAAAAAAACAGGTAGGCAGGCAGCGAGGCAAACAGGCAAGCAGGCAGGCAGGCAGACAAACAGATGGACAGACAGACAGACAGACAGAGAAAGAGAGCGACAGGTAGGCATACAGACAGGCAAACGAATATTTAGAAACTTGTTGCGAGGGTTCAGGGTTCACCAGCTTTCTATGCGATTCAATGTCCTTTTTTAGCGCAGAATGACGAGATCAAAGGTTTCAACCATGTTGTTTCTCCCCTGTAATAGGTTCCTTCTTCAGGATCTGTAAACAGTTCATCATTCCTTGTATCATTTCAGGGAACTGGCGAAGGCGGAACTTTGCGGACTTCAACTTCTGTGGACGTGCACATACAATGGATCTTCCAGAGAAGAGACTTCCTCTTGGCCTTCCTCCTCTCTGTTCTAAAACGCGAAGCAACCGTGCATGAAGGGAGGCGATGGAAAAGGATTCAAGGAAAGGTGGGGAGTCTGCTTTAAATTGCTTGCCAGTGTGGCAGACAGGAGTCGATGGGAGATATTCAGAGGCATTGCACGCAGAGTTTTATTTTTTTGATAAGCTTTTGACGCTTAAAGGGGCACAGCAGAACTTTTAAAGACTTCTAAAGTCTTTGCTCTCAGACAAAATCAAAGCTAAAATCAGAGGTGCTTATCTTTACAGTTACGAAGACTTCACAATCAACACAAAACTCTATTGGCTTAATTCTACAAATAAAACCAATTTTATGCAAGCAAACCATACTAATCAATATCTATTTCCACCCTAGTTTCCACCTGAATTCAATTCAATTTAATTTAGAATTTAATTTAAATGAATGTGGCAAAACTTTTGATTTGTATGACTCTGTAATATAAAATTTAAATCCCTTTCATCAATTTGTATGCCCTGAAAGAAAGGTTGTAGGAAATGCCAATTGTCTTTCTCTTTTAAACTTAGACATCGCTCTGTGGTATCAATAAAGAAAGAAATCGATTCAAATGCAAGGCGAAGCACGTCCTCTCCACGCTTTCATTCCAAGTCCCTGTTGCCTCCTTTGTGTGGCTCTTTCTTCATTTCTTGTCTTTTTCTGATCGATCTGCAGGCAGGAGAGAAGTCCGATCTTGAGCTTCATACCATGTTCGAGACTGGAATACCACTGGAAGAGGAGACTCCAGTCAGTACTCGGCGTCTTACTGTCATGTTGCATAAATTTAGTATCATGGGGTTTCAATCGTTGAGCATGTTTTTTATCACGTGATTTCTTCAAATCATGTTCGCAGAAATACACAAAGATCACCCCTATATACGTGAGCGGAACTGTCTCCTCCAAGGATTTTGAACAGAGCGTCTTTAACAAAGAGTCAGGTCCTGGATACTGAAGCTTAACACTAACATTCCATTCTCGAATATTGCATGCAAAACACTTTTCAGTCTTGCAGAGAAACGAGTGCATGTCTCATTTTGTAGGAACTTCCTATCGCTTTAGAGGTAGCGGCAAGAGAGACTGAGAGCTATATAGACCCAGAGACAAGGCCTAGACAGAGATAGATCTACAAACTCTACCGACTCTAGCTCAGTCTGAAGATCTCTGTCAGTTAAAGGGTTAGATATGGGAAGATCCTTAGCTATTCGTAGAGTCGAGAGGTTTGATCTTGAACTTGAACTAGCAATGCTAAGATAGGACAGACTCACGACGGGCCAAACGGAATGAACGATCTCAGCATCAGAGATGGTTGAACTCAAACTCTTTAAAGCCTGGTCCCCACGCGAACGTAAAGATAAGCTTTCCGCCGCGAAGTTTCCGGGGCTAGACAGATAGAACGCGGCGGCGGGCGCCGATCAAAGCCAAGGCGGCGTGCATGCAAAAAGGACCGAACGGCGGTGGCGGGACGGCGTCAGGAGGGAGGATACTACAGTTTTCCTCCTTTCTGAATGCTTCTTGATGAATGTGTCTTGTGTGCTCCACCTTTTGTGTATAATAGTTTTTGTTCTTCTTTTCTAGAGGCGTTTCAGGAAAAAGTGATTCCCTCTTTGATTGCATCAACTTTCCTTCCCACAACTGCATCTCCTTCTAATTTTCTATTTACAGTAGAATCTGATTTACCTCTTGGAATACCCCTCAGAAGACTGCGGGCGATGTTTAAAGATTTGATTATGACCTCTGCCCATCAAATTTGATTTAAAATTTTCTGCAGGTTCTCTGATCTGTTCATCCATCCCTTCGACGGCCTCTCAGCGAAGATCTTGGATGAGCAATGGGCAAGGTGCGCTCAATCATGCAGTTGTTTTATTTTATCGATTTCCTTTTCAAACTCAATGGTATGCTTCATTGAGATGTGTGTGAAAGGATAAGGCATGCTTACAGAATGTTTTTAAAGAGTTCAGAAGTAACCACTCCTGTCTTTTCTCTTCTTGGTTTTCTAAGATGGCTCACACAGGTCTCTACATAAATTGTTTTGGATGCATGCTCTTGCTGCCAACCTCTGACTTCAGAGTTTATTATGCCAATCCATATTGGCTATATTGCCAGACAGCTAGAGATTGGTGCCATGATACCGCTACGGGCACACTCTGACGTCATCTACCATCGGACATATCAACCAAGAGGGGGTCAAGGGGGCACCATTGTGTGTTCATTGTGTGTTAATTCATTTCTTGTAGAAACACGTCCTGGAACCATTTGAGATTCTATAATGCAATGAATAACAAAGAGCTAAACAAAATCGCAAAGATCGCGCAGAAAAGGGACGCCTGCCTACCACTACGAGTCTGCCTTCTTCGTAGTGAGGACTCTCCAAAATGGAGTTGAGGTTATGGAGTTCTGGGAGGCGAAGTATGGGTCCAACTACGACACCAGGGTGGAAAGTGTGACGGCTAACTACCTGACAAACAGCTCTTTGCTCACGATAGAAAAGCCTGACATGTGAGACTATACGACTGAAAGATACATGGGACGAGGCAGGGAATTGATCGGCTGTCAGTGAGCGAGAAGCTCCGTACCCTACAAAGAAGACTCGACCTGGCCCTTGAAGGCCTAGAAGAACGGGTCCGAATGGGTCCGTCCAGCCACCGAACAGGAGTTGGAGAGTCTTACCCAGGCTCTCAACGAGCTCTTCCTGCAATTCCCTGCACGTCGTGTCAGGCTGTGACAAAGTGAACGACATTATTTTTCATTTAAAAAAGAAAAAAAACCTTCTCTCCAACCCAGTCAGGAGCAGAAACGTATGACAGGCCCTGCAGAGCTTCAAGCTCTTCAATGCTATCCAATTCTACCCCTACTTCCACCCTAAGTTCCAGGACTATATCGGTAGAAGGAGGGGGGGGGATTTTTTTATGTGTGTCCATTTGGGGGTGGATGGAATTGACGACTTGATGCCCGATGCACAGGGTTTTCAAAGTACTATGCTGCTTCAAGCGGTCATTGCCCGTCACCTCAAAGCAGTACAACATCTTTTTTGCCTGCACGCTGACCCCAACAAGGGAGACAACGCTCACTAACAGCAGGGCAGGGGTTAGATACCGCTCCTCGTGGCTCTGAATCAGGGCTCGTTTGAAATCGCCCAAGTCCTCGCAGTTCATCTGAAAACCGACCTTGCCATCAAGGGGGTTTCAGGCCGAGAAAAACGTCATGCACGTTTGCAGAGATGTGTCCCTCTTCAAGTACATTGCTGCAAGGCTAGACAACGCTGCCCTCATGTACAGCACAGCATAGGGAATCACCCCTTTAATGACCCACGTCAGAGTAGGGTGGATTGCAACCTAGATTGTAACAAGCTTCTACCCGGTGGAAAATTGCTAGAAAAACTTTAAAAAACTATTTCTGAGAAACTGTATGAGATAATGAATTGAAACCATAACTGTGTTTAAAAGGTTTTTTATGAAGATAGTGCTGCTCCAAATCTAGCTTAAAATACTACTATAAAAGTCTGGTTTTAGAGATTAAATAATTAATGACAAAACCAAATTTATCCCTTTTTCTTTTAATTTTGACTCCGAAATGGGCCCCCATTTCCCCCATTATACCCAAAAATTCATGGCGCCGGAGGCAATCGATTTAACCATCTCAATAATGTTAAAATGAATAATTCTAAGTTAAATTCTTAAAAAAAAACTTTTTTTTTCTTTGCGCTAAAAAAATGGTACTTCTATTAATAAGACCATTATGCCATAATCATTCTAATAAATCAGAAGTAGCAGTGATTACTGCGTGTAATTTACGTAATGCAGGCTGAATAGCAATCCTAGTAGCAATCAGGCATCAAAGCTTAGGCTCCACACTGTAAAAAAATAATTAAAAAAAAAATACAGATTTTTTTTTATAGATCCTGACAAACAACTGTTGTTCAAGTGTTTAAGTTGTGAAAGTGTTGCAAAGATGTTGTCAAGGTGTTTCAAAGAGTATTAAAGAGTGTCACATAAAGAATAACACTTATTCAGGTGTTGCTAAGGTGTTCAGATGTTGCAAAGAGTGTTGCACAGTGTTGCTTGAAAAACAACAGTTGCTGTGCCGATAGATAAAAAAATAAAAAAAAATACTAGCACCGTTTGTTTGTTTTTTCTTTTCTTTTTTTTTAGAGTGCAGAGCCTAGCATCAAAGTTGAGCAACTTTGAATTTCAGCTGCAATTAAAGAGAGCTAGGAACCTGAATCATCACATTGGAGTGAGTTCTACACAGATAACCGGGGCGTGGACAGTGGGTAGATAATAGGACACGTACGGAGACATCCGCAGTGCAGTTTGCAGTCGGGCGAACACCATATGGAAAGCATCCCCGGAAGGCCGATACGTCCGATCGAAACAGTGGAAAGTGCACACTAGAATGCTCAGCTTTCCCACTTTCTATTGAAGGAGATTCACAGAGCACTGCAATCCTCACCAACTCCCGCCGCTGAATACCAGACTCACACAAAAAGCTCAATTGATCATTCGTTCTCCGATTTGTCAGTCGCCCTTTGGTCTCATCATAAGCCATCCCAAAGATTCTATCTTTCCTTCCTTTTCTGTTCCAGCAATCCCCACCAGTAACCCTTCTCCAACATCAAATTGTACAGGAATTCTGTTCGAGTTATGCGCAAACGAGCACCCCTGTCTGTCCGTCTGCAGACCAAAACTCCTCACAGATCCTCCACCTACACTCGCCAACACCCAAGCCGACCGGACGCGCTCCCCTGCATCCCAGTCAAACTCACAATAATCCATCGGCCTGCCACAAGTGTCCCCCACAGATCTGACAGCCCCCCCCTCGCCGTCGCCCGACCCATCCCCAAACTGCACACGCAGTCCCTTTACATAAGGCTTGAAGAACAAAGGGTCCTCTATCCAGAACTCTAGTTTGGTCACCAACAAAGGAGCCCCATCCGGGCCTGCGCTGCTCATCTCATGCAGATACGGCGTCCCAGTCTTGCCCCCAACAAGCTTCAACTCGACCCACACAGTTCCAGCCTCCTCACCTCCGGCACCCCCGCTTGACTGAAGGAGACGCGCAACCTCACCGTGAGAGGGAATCGAAGCGTCATCCGCAGCTGAGAAAAACGAGCAGGAGGGCATACAAACAAATGAAGTTAGCAAGTCATGCGGACATCCTAAGAAGCAGATGGGCACTCAAGAAGGCGTTCCGAGAGGACACAAGGACTACCAAAAATAACACAGATGTACACGTACACACGCCAGCGTACATGGGGCAATCGTGCACAGTGGCAAACACGCGAACATTCTCAGACTCTCGAGCATTGCTATCCACGTGCACAGGCGTGGTCAGACAGTCTCGTGCCACCGCTCTCATGCGAAGACACAAAAAGAGACGCAACCGCTTACTAAGAATCACTTACTTTTACCCGCTTACTGGAGCACGCTCACTTGCTCGCTCACTCACTTACTGGCTCCCTCACATGCTCACTCAAAAACTGTTTACTTAAAAACCCACCCACCCACCCACCCACTCACTCACTCACTCACTCATTCAGTCCCTGACTAACTCTCTCGCTCACTCACTGATTCAATGAAACTGACTTATTCATTCAAGATCGCTGACTCACTCACCCCCTCACTCACTCGCCCCTCCCACCCCACCCCCCCTCTCNACAAACCCATACGCGGACCCCCCCCCCCCAATCCCCCCACACGCATACACACAGAGACGCGCGTACACACACGCACACGACACCCACGCCCACCCACACATCCACCCACCGCCACCCACACCCACACCCACACCCACACCCACACCCACACCCACACCCACACCCACCCACACACACACACACACACACACACGAAATGAGAGAGAGAGAGAGAGAGAGAGAGACGGCTTAGAGAGAGAAAGACGAAGATGGATAAACGGGTGACCTCACAGACTGGCATGTGAGGTTCCGGCTCGTGATAGCACATACTGCCATGCACATAAGCTACCTCTGCAAGCACGCCTGTACGCGAAAACCAGAACACACAGCACCGTGCAACCGAGCACCACGGGCACAGTGAAGGATACAAGAGACGCCATCGCAGAGATCCACAGAAAACTGCCTCAAGGCCACTGCACACCCAGACTCTCAAGCAGTCAGAATCGACGTCAAGCACCAGACGAGAAGTGCAAACAACGTTGTATAGAAGTCCAGCGGAAGACAACCAACTGGGAACTGGATTGCCTGCCTGCCGTCTCCTTTTGGCGGTACACAGGCAACGGCTCAGCCTCGACTCACAGAGCGTACGGTTGACATGTTTCGGACAAAAGAAGCAAGATGCGTGAAAGTGATGCTACAGGACCCACCAGTTGAATTGGCCGGATGGCCATCGAAGCTAGTGACACTTCAACCGGGAACAGTCTTTGATTTGGCGGCGAACTGGGTCAGACGTAGACGGGCAAACCTTGCGAAGGGCCCAGAAAAGTTCGCTGACGGCACCTTTCCGGGGCCGCTTTCTGCGTCGCGTGCATGACGAATCCACTCTGGCGGCGCCGCGATCCCAGCTTGGACCCATGGGCGCCGCCACAATTCAGTTTGGGCGCGCCACGTGCGGGTCCTTGCAGCAAAATTTTCTCCTTGCAAGCTCTCAAAAGAACAATACAGCCTGATTAGCTGGAGCTTTGACTTGTTTGTCGTCGCATTCCTTCGGGCGAAACAAATCCAAGAGATAGAGACAGCGAATCATCTGATCTTCTTTCCCTCTTTGACTCTCCGCTGTCTGTCCGATCAGAAGAGCGGCGTAGCGTCTCAAGAAAGTTGAGGTGTCTCAGACAGATAGACAGGAGAGAGAAGAAGTCCAGACAGAGGAAAGGAATGAAAACTCTTCCTGCATCCCTGCGCGGCGGCTTGCCCGCCCTCAGGACGCGTGCAGCCAGAAGAAATCTGCTTTCTCTCTCCTCCCGCGCAGTTGCAGTAGAAGTTCCGAGACAGTTCCGTGCTTTCAGCAATGTGACAGTCACCCCTTCAGACCTTCAAAAAGTCCCAAAGCCGCTTCAGCCTTCTGACACCTTCATGAAGAGGCACATTGGTCCTGATGAGGCAGAGATTGACGAGATGTGTCAGGTCATCGGAGTGAAGGATCTCGACGATCTGATCAAGAAGACTGTGCCTGCCGACATCTTCAGGGACACTGAGATGAAAATTCACTGGGAGACGCAGAGCGAGACGATGGCAACCAACCGTCTGAGGGCGATAGGGCAGAAGAACAAGGTCTTCAAGAGCTACATCGGGATGGGATACCACAACACCATTCTGCCTGCAGTCATCGAGAGGAACCTGTTTGAGAACCCCTCATGGTCAGGGAATAAAGACAGAGGCTTGATCGGCTTTCAGAGGCTCAGAGAGGCAGGGGAGACAGTTGAAACCACACATAGAGGGAAAGCGCATAATCAGGCAAATAGGGGAAGTAGGGCGAGAGAGTGACTGCGATGTGAGGCACGTTCCTAAGCGTTCGCGCAACCCGCTGTCGCATGAGGAAGGGGGTGAATGATGGGGGTAGATCAATCAGACGAAGCAGGAAGGAATGGAGTCTGGCAAATTTCTTTCTCTTTCTTCGTTTGTCCTCTTTTAAAAGTGCAGTGAGAGCCGCACCCCTGATCTCCCGCCCTCCCTTTCTCCTTCCTTCCGTGTGCGCATGATGCAGGTACACCGCCTACACGCCGTACCAGGCTGAGATCTCTCAGGGTCGCCTGGAGAGTTTGTTGAACTTTCAGGTCGGTCAGCTGACTCAGTGTGTTTCTCTGTTTGGGGGTTTCGCATGTGACTCGTTGCCTTTTTATGCTTTTCTGACGCAGTGAATGCATCACCTGTTGATGAATGCCCTTTTTGTTTTGTCTCTGAAGGTGGGATCTTTTGTCTTTCTTCTCGTGGGTGTCTTGCTGTGTTGCTGTGTAAAGTCGTAAGAGGTTTGTGCGTCTGACAGGTCTTGAATCCCGGCCATGTGTTTTCTTTGATGCGCACTTTCTTTGCATGTTCGTTTCAATGTGTGCACATGCGTGTGTGGGGTGCTCGCTCTTTTTGCTTTGCTGGCTGCTGTGTTGTGTCCAGACGATGGTGACCGAGCTAACGGGAATGGAGGTCGCCAACGCGTCGCTGCTCGATGAGGGCACAGCCGCTGCCGAGGCGATGACTCTGGCGTTCCGTGCAACTGGTTCGTTCGTTTGTTCGTTCGTGACGTTGGAGGGTGAATTTATGTGTGCTTCTGTGGTGTGGATGAGCTGCTGTTTCCGTTGGTTCGGTCTGGTTGTTCGGAGAAAAGGGGCAGTGTCAAGAAGATTATGGGTTTTTTGCTCATCCTCTTACCTGTCTCCCTTTCGCCATTACTTTTGGTCTCTCTGAAGACGCTGCGTCGGTGCATTCGAGATCCTTGTCAGAGGGGTAGGGGGTCCTTTGTGGTGTGGGGGGTAGTGAAATCTCTCTGGATGGGTGGACTTCCACAGAAAGGAAGGAAGGAAGAGACTGACTCACTGCGAGATACGCAGGCCACGCAGAGGAGGCCCGATCGATGCCGCATTTTCTTCGCGTTGCTTCTCGCTGCCTGCACTTCGTTCCTTCTCTTCTTCTTTGATTTGATTGCAGGTGCGAACCAGAACAAGAACGTGTTCTTCATCTCCGAAGCTGCACACCCCCAAACCATCGACGTGATGAAGACCCGGGCATCCCATATGGGCATGCAGGTCAGTCGGTGGGTCTGTTCGTCGGCTGGCTGGTTGGGTTTGAGAGGGGCTCGTCAAAGGAGGCCGTTTGCTTCGGGGAAGTTGGGTGTGATGGGATTCCTTGGGTGTTTGGGAAGAGGGGAGGATGCTCAGGTCAGAGGTGGCATCGGGGGTGCGGCAAGAAATAGGGCACGTTGTCTGTTTGTGGCGCGTATTCGTATGCTTTGTAAGGCTTAGACGTTCATTTGTTTACTTTCCTTGTTCCTTTTCGTCTCATTTGAAGTTTATTCACATGCAGATCTAGTTTTATTTTGTGTTTCCTATCAGGTGATTGTGGGAGACCACCACGAGTTTTTTTTTTTTTTGGGTATGAAAAAGAATACTGTATGAACGTAAACCCCTCAGGTGATTGTGGGAGACCACCACGAGTTCAACTTCAAGAAGCAGAAACTTTGTGGAGCTCTTCTGCAGTACCCCGACACATACGGACGGTCGGTCTGATGTTCAGCCGTGTCTTGCGGCAAAGTTGTTGCTTTTTTCGAGACGAGAAATACAAAAAAAGGGTACGGCTCTTGCCTTATGATTCATTTGCGCATCGGTCGACTTTCTTACTGACAGCACGAGTTTCTGCTGGATGGCGGTCTGTTTTTTTCTCCTCTCGTCTGCTCCTTGAGGCGGCAAATCCTATCTGAGAAGAGACGAGCAAGAAGTGGAAGGAACAGGTCTCTTTGATTGAGCCGGGGCTTCCCGTCTGTTTGTGAGCATGTATGCAATCGGAAAACCGGATGAGTGCATGAGTAAGAGGATGATCTGACACCTCTCGCTGTTTCTCTGTCTCCCTCCCTCTTTGTCTGTCTCCCTCCCTCTCTTCGCACAGTGTGGAGGATCTTCGTCAGATCTCCGAGGACCTCCACTCAGTGGGTGCACAGATGGTCGTGGCAACGGATCTCTTGGCCCTCACTCTCATCACACCCCCTGGTGTGTCTGTCTGTCTGTTTGTTTGTCTGCTTGTCGGCGTTCGTGTTGGTGTGCTCTTTTTTCATTCCTCTCAGAGCAGGTGATTTAGAAGGCGGACAGACAAGTCGGCAGGCAGACAGAGACAAAACGAAATCCGTCGCGCTGTTTTATGGCCTTTCACCTTTGCCCCTTTCCACCTTCGCTCTTCCACGTCCATGTCGATGACAACCGTGCTCCGTGACGTGAAAAAAGAAAGAAAAAAAAAGGGAACAACGGAGACTGAAGATTTCCCCTGTTCCCCTTCGTCTCCCTTTTACTCTACCTGCAGGTGAGTTTGGGGCCGACGTTGCGATCGGTTCCTCTCAGCGTTTCGGTGTCCCTATGGGCTTTGGAGGACCCCACGCTGCGTTCTTCTCGACCTCCAAGGAGAACATGAGGAGGATGCCTGGCAGAATTATCGGTCGGTCCGTCGGTCTTTTCCGTGAATCCTTCGGTTAATCAATGGTGCGTTCTAGTCTCTCAGGTGTCCTTATTCATGTCGAATTCTCATCTGTGGGAAGGAGAGAACACAGCGAGGAGCACTGCGGATGAGGCTGGGAGGGACTTATGACCTCCAGGAGACTTCCTTGAATCCTCAGTGCCTGTGGATGCGATCGTGTGATGCTTGGGCCTTTGCCTTGACACTCAAGCAAAGAACGTAATTTCAACACTCAATAGTTGCCTGCCTCTCCTCCCTGCATGCAGGAATGTCCATCGACCCCAGTGGCGACAAGGCTCTCCGCATGGCGATGCAGACGAGAGAGCAGCACATCAGAAAGGATAAGGCCACATCCAACGTCTGCACCGCACAGGCGTTGCTTGCCAACGTGGCAGCCATGTACGGGATCTACCACGGGCCTCAGGGCCTCAAGGCCATCGCCCAGCGTACCCGGGGGCTGACTGCGGTGCTGTCTGAGGGTCTGATGGAGATGGGCTACTCCACTGCCAACGGAGACTTTTTCTTCGATACTCTGACTGTGGACATCGCGCCCATCTCCACTGACCGTCAGTTGGAAGGACCACAACTGTCAAGTCATTCATGCATAGATAGAGTCTCCTCCCGTGAATGCATGTGGACTGCTGTGTGCGTCTCCAAAGACAGTCAATTAGGGTGTTTTTTCTTCTGTTATTGCTTTCTGACTCTCGCTCTCTCTCTGTGGTAAGCCCCTTCAGTGCTTGTTCATTCGCTCGTTTTCTTTTTGATGTGCCCTACTCTTGTAAACGCTTCTGCTCTTCTATCTCGATCAAGAGGTCAGCACTGAGCACCAGAACAGAAAGGATCGATTCACTTCATTTTGTCATTTCTTCTCGCAGGTGTCCGTGAGATCATGACCAGCCGAATGATCAACGTGCGGTACTTGGGACCCACCAGCGTGGGGGTGTCCCTCGATGAGACCACGACTTACGACGACGTGAAGGAACTTTTGGAGGCATTCAGCGTGGCCAAAACCGGAAGCAGTCAGTCTGCCTGTCTGAAGTGGTAGATAGTCTAAGGGTCAGAAGAAAACTCAGGCGTCAAAATTATTCCCTTAGCCGTGTCTTCATTCTTCTCTTCTGTCGCATTCTGTGACTCGTTCTTCTTCCGAGGCAGACAGCCAAGAAATAAATCCAGTGGAATAAGGGAGATCCGTATGAACCCTGAAGGACAGCTTTCTTGTTGACTTGTGTCATAATAGCCACCGCAAGCTTCTGCCTTCCTTGCTTACACTGCGCCGTCTCGGTACCTCCCGCCCCCCCCCCAGCTCCCTCCTTGTGTGTGCATGCATCCATCCTTCTCTCTGCCTTCCTTCCTTTTCATCTCTTTTCTTCTTCACCCTGGATGCAGTCTCTTACAAGATGCCCTCCGGAGAGCCGAACATGGAGATGCCTGAGCCTGTGAAGAGAGCGACACCCTTCATGACTCAGCAGATCTTCAACCTGATCCAGACAGAGACGGAGATGATGAGGTCAGTCTCTCTCTCTCTCTCTCTCTGTCCTCTCTCTCTTTGTCCTCTCTC
>JAHBMJ010002876.1:0-10523 GCA_018398765.1 Chromera velia
TTGTCATGTAGTAATGCATTCACACAAAGCACAGAAAGGGTGTGCCAGACATATACTGTTACTTGTTTTCCTTACCTGTTGCATCTGCTCGACAGGATCTGCACCGCCCGCCCTGCATTACGCACAGGCAGGGTCTCTGCTGCTGAGCTGTTTCATGCAAAGATCTATAAACGTTCCAGCTTTACGGTCAAAGCAGGTGTGTGGAAGCTTGACTGAGAGATGAATGCATGTATAGACGGAGGGGTCGACACGCTCACGGAATTCTACTGTGTGCGGCCCCGGAAAGCACCTGTGCATACGAATTTGTATTGGATGACTCTTTATGATTCGGATTGCCTATTGCATGGCTATGTGCTTGCCATTTTGTTTCAATGTACTTTCAACGCTATCATCTAAGTGACCCCATGGTACCCTATGGTGACCCTTTTGTTTTGGTGTTCATGTTTTTTATTTTTTTTTCCAACAAAGTGTAACAAAGTGCGTTGTAGCCTAACTTGAAGGCTTTTCTACTGGTGGTAAGTAGGGGCCCAACTCCGTTCGAGACAGGCATAGTCGAAAGTATCAGTTAGTATTAACAGAGGTATTAATTAAAAGGCTAAACTTATTAAGCCAGGCTAACAGTTAAAGACAAATATTGTATGTAATCTAATGCTGAATGAATGAATTAAGGCAGTTAAAGCCAGTGAGTACATCATAGCACATCACTTAGGCTCTAGCCAACTACAGGGCATAATATGGAAGTTCCATTCATGTTTATTCACCTAGAGTAACCTAGAGTGAGAAGGAGATCCAAACTTTCAAAGTATTATAAAAATTGCAGTCTATAATGTCAGGGGGGTCTTCTAGGCGCTTCAAGCCCACTCTATATATTAATTCTCAGTATTATACTCTATATACTTCTCGAGATCTATCAACCGGACTTTTTCTCAATGGCATGTTCACTTTTCTAGACTTTTCAAAAAGGTAAGACAAAATGTCCGGTATCTAGACTTTTTCGCCGGACAATCGGCGGACATTCCACCGGACATTCTTTAAGGTACAAGGAAAGAATTCCGTTCCTCCAGTCGGGGGCAGCTTAATTCATGTCCTTATCTTTGCTTGCATCGGACACACAGTGCTTCCTTACATCCTCTTCTTCTTTCCCCCCCCCTCGATCCACAACTTAATTCCTTTCGTCTGTTTCTGTCAAAGGCGTCGAAACAACGAAAGGCTGCTAGCTGATGTCTGCTCGTACCTTTTTGTTTTTATGTTATCTGCGGGAGCGTCTGGCAACTCATTCTAGCAGCCCATCCGAAGGGGAGGACAAGGGGCAACGAACAAAAGAAGAAAGGAGGAGGAAGCAGGAAGGACCTGGACAAAAAACAAAAGAAGGGACGTACAGTCAAACGATCAATGCAATGAGCAAAAGAAGGGACAGTCAAACGATCAATGCAAGAAGAATGCAATTCCTGCAACGAAAAGAAGTTCTCCGCTTTTTCCCGTGTCTTTCATTTCTCTTTTTCTGCACCCTGTTTCTCCCCCATTCATGATTCATTCGCCCGGGCCGAAACGCGGGGGTAAGAATCGGTGATGGATGGATGACCCTATTATCTGCCAGCGGGAGAAAGCAAACCTGCCTCCGCCTCCCTTTCGCTCAGTGTGCACCTTGCTCACCCAACATTGTCAAGCGCTACATACAGGTATGCAGGCGAATAGGTCACTCACAACAGAAAAAAGAAAAAGAACAAAACACGGCACGGCGTCCCCTCCCTCCTCCTTACCCCAAGGCTTTTTCAAACAAATCCGTTCAGGCAGACCGGCAACCGGTGCCTGCAGGGAACCCCCCCCTCCCTCCCTTCTTCCCTCTCTCACACAAAGCAAGACAGGAAGAGGAAGAAGGAGGGTTAATCGAGGAAGGAAGGAAGAAAGGAAGGAATCCATGGATGGATGGATGAGAGAGACAAGGATGGATGGATGGATGGATGGATGCAAGTGGACCCTCAGACGACCGACCAAGCGCCGCCGATCGATCGAGCCGCTCGAGCAAACATCGCCGAGGAGGAGGGGGAGGAGACTGAAGAGAAGAGTGCTACGGGACAAGGAATGAAAAAAAAAAAGACTGACAGAAGGAAATAGAGCAAGAAAGAAAGAGACAGAAAGATCGGGGAAAGAAAAAAGAGGCAGGCACATAAAAAAAAGCTCTTGCAACTGTTAAGACGGCGGGAAAAGGGAAGGAAGGGGGATCACCAAATGACACACCGGATGGAGGAAGGAAAGAACGAGCATGCTCACCTTGAGCGCATCGACCCATTGTTTTCCGTTATTGTTTTTTTTTTTTCGAGAGAGAATGCAGATCTCCGTCCAAAGTCGGTCATCCTCACAACCTCCCATCTACCAACCTATCGATTCATGCGTGCACCCATTCATTAATGAAAGCTTTCGTACACATTCGTTTAATTTCCCTCCCACCTCTCTGTCTGTTCAGTTTTTCCATTGCTCAGCACTGCACATACAACATACCGACCGACGGCATTAATAAATGAACCAGTCCTTCCTGCCCGTACAGAGTGGGAGGGAAAGGATTTTTGGAGCTCACATGCAGATGAATGAAGGGTTCATTCGCGCTTCCGTTCAGATTTTTGCTATTCATTCTCTGCGCCTCATGCATGACTCAGTCAGGCCCTCTTTCTTCTTCTGGTAGACAGTCTGCGTCTCTCTTCTCTTCTCTTCTCTTCTCTTCTCTCTCTGTCTGTCCCGCACTCCAGAGGACCGAGGCAAGCTCTTCTCTTCTCTCTCAACATGTCTTTTCTTTTCTTTTCTTTTCTTTGCTTTTGTCGTCTCTTGAGGCCTTGCCTTCATGCATCCTGATTCTTTTTTCTGTTTTTCCTTGACGTGCTCTGACTGAGAAAGTACGTCAGTGTTGTCGTCCACCCTCATCTGTTTGTGGGTGTCTCCACGCTGACCTTTTCTCTCGCTACACGCACGCTTACTTTTGTTGTGCTTTTCTTTTAGGAAGAAATTCCGATGTCATTATTGCATGGCCATGCACGGACATTGAAGAGAAAATAAATGGAAACTTGAATGGCCATTCGGGTATGTCATCAGAACACACACGTTTCCTTCCGGTCGTCCGGCCATCACTCGGTTGCTCGCTCGCTCACGGAATCAATCAGTCAATATTCAAGTATTCAACTAATCTATAAGTCAATGCAAGGCTTACAGCAATCACACGACCACTGGCTACAGTGATCGATCGAGGGACCACAACACAAAAAAATCCTTCCTCCTCCTGCGGGCCCCATGCATGGCAAGCATGCACTCAGTGAATGAATAAGTGGGTCGACATTAATGAAGTTAAAGATGCATCACATGATGCGAGAGACCGTGCACTGCTGACAAGAAGCAGGCCTCCCCCTCCCCCTTCTACACCCTCCTATCCCTCCTCACGCAATCACACTTGCACGCATGTCTCCTGAAGTCCACCCCACCCCACCCTTCCGCCCGTCATTCATACAAGAGGAGCAAATTTCACGGCAAGACAGGAGGACAGTATGAGGATCGTCTGATTCAACAATGGCGTCGGCGTGTGAGGAGAGGAGAGGAGAGGAGAGGAGAAAAGGCAGTCAGGAACAGCGACAGAGGTACGAAGTGGAGAGAGAGATAACAAAACAGCATTTTGAAGACGAGCAAATCTCAGATTTAGTTAGGTGGATCAGCCCACCATGTTGTACGGAGAGGGAGAGGGAGGGAGAGGGAGAAACAAGAAGACAGAGAAAAGGACGGTGAAAGAAAGCGGAATAGGACGTCCGGTGGGACGCTCTTACCATCTCATCAATACAATCAGCCACGAACATCCATCCACCATCCATACACAGCCATTCACAGAGGGGGGCCTCCCGCCCCCCCCTAATCGAATCGACGTACCCTCCCTCCCTCCCTCCCTAAGCCCATTCCCTTCCTCACGTATTCGACAGCTGTGCGCACCCCCCTCCCGGAAAAAAACCAAGAGGGGGACAATAGGAGAAGACAACCGGCATTGACAAGAAGTCCATCCACCATGCTTGTTATTATAAAAACCAATTAAGCGATCGACAAAACGCGTCTTTTCTCTCGCGTCTTCTCCCAGGCTGCCTTTCTGGTTGTGGGTGGATATTTTCTTTTTTCGCCGTTCTCCAGACTTTCTCTCTACTGTGCACACTGCTTACTGAACTTGTGTTTTGACCTCTTGGCCTGGCCTTACTTCGGTGTCGCACCCCCCCCTCCTTTTTCATCTCCGTTTGCACTTCTTTATTGCTCTCTCTTGAATTCCTTGCAAAAGAATGACGCTCCCTTTACATGTCCCCTCACTTCTATTAAAACTGAAGGGAGAAGCCTAGTCAGGGGGACTTGCGACTAAGGCAGGGCCTCCCGCATGTTTTCATTTCTTTCTTTTGTCTTCTCCCTCCAATTCTTTGTGAGAACGGTTGCGGAATTTTTTTCATGCTCTCTCCATGTCGTCATACTCCTTCCACACACACATGCATGAACATGTACATACATAAAAACACATATATTAATATATATCTACCTATCGATCATTCCACCCAAGCAGAGAGCTCTGTGGACAAACATGCACAAAATCGCAAACAAGCATAAAAACATTTTGCAGTTCACGAGACCCTTTGCAACGAAACAAGCAAAGAAGACAAGTAAGCGAGCCTCTAAGAGACTTTTGTTTGTCTCAAAACGAAAGGCAAGAGCCCTTGGCACTGGTGCCAGACGTTTCCCTCCTACGGAAATCAATTGAGACATGCAGAGAGAGAGAAAAGGAGATAAAGGGAAGCGAGGCCGGAGAGAACAGCAAGTGACGGACGAAAGAGAGGAATTAAGAGGAAGACCCCATACGTACGACACCCTTTTGCGCCCACGATCAACAAACTGCTTTTCTTCTGTTCTGAAACTGTCTCACTCACAAGAAGAACGAACAAAGGAAAAAACAGCTACACTGCTTGCGTCTTTTCAACGACAGGCAGGCAGGCAGACAAACAGGTAGACACAGGGACAAAGCCTCGATCGGGTGATTTTCTTCGATCGAGTGCAGTGGAAGGGAGCCAAGTCGATCTATAACATACACACACACAAGCAAACGTGTCTCCAAGCAAACATGCACAACATCTTTCGACGGCCTTAATATCGACAGATCCTTAAATTTTCTCAGCGACGAAACGGGATACTCGCGGGGCACGGCACAGGTCGGAGGCGGAAAGGTGGATTCAACAAGGTAGATTGAGTGTAAAATAAACGGACGATCTGTGAGGGGAAAGTTTGAGGAAATTAATACACAGACAGATGCAAGGCACAAGGGACAAAAAAAAATGCGGGGCCGACCGACGCAGGACGAAGCGCATGCTGTCATCTCATCAATCCTGCCTGCACAGTCACTTTCTGTCTGTCTGTCTGTCTGTCTGTCTGTCTGTTTCTTCCTTCCTTCAGTACACACAAGGAGAGGAAGTTCGGTGCATGACAGAGAGAGTGAGAGAGAGGAAAAACAGCGACGATCGAGGAAGCTAGACGCCTCCTCTCCCTCTTGCCTGCCTGCCTGCCCCTTTTCCCTTTTGACCGATGAGGGCTGAAGGCGAGAAGACGAGAAGAGGGGGCGGGGAGAAGAGAGAGAGAGAAAGACAGGAGGAAAAAAATCGATCAAGTTCTTCGCTTGCTTCTGTTTCCTTTCTTATGCCCTGCTTCCGTTTAAAGGACGGAACAGGCAGGGAGAACCTTCATGGCGAAACCGTTGAAGCAAACACTCAACGGACTCAACGGACTCCGCTCCCCTTCCCCCCATTATCCCTTCCCATGATTGATACCCACCCTTGTTACCAGTTCACCTTTAACTGCCGACAGTAATTTCGAGTCTTTCCCCCCTGCATGGTCTCACGATGTTGTCTTTGAATGAAGTGCGTGCATGGAACAAAAATTGATAGACACATGCATGCAGACTTGCTTTTCTTCAAGAGGCGATCGAGGCATGCAGGAAGGAAGGAAAATGCCATGCATGCCGCATTCATTCATTCCTTCATGCGGAAGGGAAGGGGAAGGTGACGGTTACACAACAACATTCGGCCCCCACCCCCCGAATCGGGGAAAAGGAAGGAGAGAACAGAGGGGGGTATGAAGGGAATCACATGCTCTCACCCCTGTTCTCGCACTCACATGTTGTCTGCCTGCCTGTTTGAAAGCCAGGTCCATTGACAGACGCTTGCAAGGAATCCATAACACGTTCCGTGTTTTTTTGCATTTCACTAGACTTGGCATCGTCAAGTGGCACTAAAGCATTTTTCCCATCAATTAAGATGGTGAGGGACATTTTTTTTTTGTCTGTTTCTTCCTTTTTCGGTCAGGTGGGACTAAAACATTTGTTTGAGCTTGACCTCTTTTTTCTCCCGCCTGCCGACATGCGCAAGCAAACGTTCGTTGTCTCTTTTTTGTTTTTCATAGCAACCGCCGCCGGTGCAGCCAGAGAGGACTGCAGATCCAGCGGCATGGAACCCTGTTGCTCCATGGAAGTCTGTCTGCAATCCCTCTCTCCCTCCCTTCTTCCCTCTTCCTCGCTTCCCATTCCCAGATGAATAGCGAAAGAAAAGTTCTCGCTCGCATCCCCCAACAACAAAAGAAGAACAAGAAGAAGAAGAAAGAGCTAAAAAAGAACGGCGTGTGCGCTCAAAGGGTTTTGCAGCCGCCCTTTCTGAAAGCAACAGTCTATGCATTTTCGTTTCCCTTTCCCTTCACTCGTCACGCAGCATTGGAGTTAGTACAGCAGTACCCTACTCTGCTTCTCTGTTCCCTTTCTATTTCATCGTGTTGAACGCAGGCTTCGACGCTGCCTTCTCCTTGTCTCTGTCTCCACGGTGGAGAAGACAAGAGGAAGACATCGGAGCAGAATGAGGAACAACGAGAGAGGGTAACGCTCTTGCCGCATCACCCTGTGGAGCACTAGGCGGCCACTCGAAAGGCCGGCCGGACACCCCGAATGGGATTCCATCACCACCGCAATGCGCAGAGGGTTCTGTATGCCATCCGTCACTACCTTCGCGGGTTCTCTGTGCAGCAGAAGGAAATCGACCGGCAGGACTGTTTTGAGTGAGAGCAGGCCTGCCGGCTGCCGGTATTCTTCTTTCATCGTCCATAGCTGCTGTGTGCACAGGCAGAGGCAGAGGCAGCTGTGGAGGCCCGCAATGTGGAGGCGGCAGATGATGTGGGGGGGCTCTGTGTTGGTCGGGGGGACAGGATCGATCCAGCACACTTGGGGGAGGGAACGGGGGGGCATGATCAGGAAGCTGTTGCTGTTGCTGCTGGGATTGCGGGGTGTGTGTGTTCTGAGTGGAAAAAGAGGAATGAGATCGGGGTGTCAAGCGGGGAGGGGCCGTCCCGACGTATTCGTTCCTTTTTCTCTGCGGGTGGGGAAGATCGGTGAGTGCCGGGGGTAGGCGCCCGGGTGGGAGTTGAGTGTCGTGTGGGGGGGAACCTGACGGGGATTGAGGGAGTGACCGATAGCCGACGCTTGTCCCACCTCCGTTCCCCCCCCGTCCGAACCTTGTCCTTGTGTCTCTGCCTGCATAGCTGTGGGGGGCAACGCGGGGGCCGGATGAGGTATGACAGCCAATCGGGGTCCGTGTGGATCGAATTTCTGTCAACTCGCATCCCCCCTGCTGTTGCTGATGGTACTGAATGCATGAAGAAGATAGAGGGGGTGGAGGAGACGGGGCGTTTGGGGGAGCTGGCCTAAATCTGGAATCGACTTCGGCTCCCTCTCTGCCGCTTTGGAACTGCGTGTGAGAACCTCGTGCGAAATCACCGGGGAGCCGTTCAAGGGGTGGAGGCGGAGGAGGGACTGATGGAGGCGTGTGGAACTGGGAATTGACTGGACGTGGAGAGGGAAAGGCGTCTTCCCTTTCTCTTTCTGTTTCTGCTGTTCGGACCGGGAGAGGGCTGGATCGGGTCAGCAGAGGGTTCACATTCCATTCTCGACTCTGAGACGCATGGTAGGCTGTCCAGACTTTCGTGGGGGAGCCTTCATGGGCTTCTTTCTGCTTTTCTTTCTCTTGACTGTTGATGCTGCTGCGAGTGCTGCGATACCCCCCCGGGAGAATACCCTGCTGGGTCGGAGGTTGGAGACGGGGGACAGAGGAGAAATTCGGAGGCGGCGGGTACACCGCGGTGTAGGAGGGGCGTGCTGGTTCAGGCAAGGGGAAGGGTGGGGAGACAGACGCGCATGCAGAGGCAGAAGGCCGCAGCAGTGGGGCAGCTGCATGGGACGATACATATTGTCCCCCCATACTCTCAGGATCCTTCGCCGTCTCTGTGACCCTACTCGGAAACGAGCGACCTCTTCCTACCCGTGCCTGATGACTCGGGGTCGACCACGGGTCCACCGCACGTTCCGGGGAGGAGTGCGGCTGCTGCTGTCGTGCTTCCTCCTGTTCCCCCGTGGAGTTTTAGTCATCCCCCAGATCACTCTCTTGGTCCCAACTCTGGGCAATCAAACCAAGAAGAACCTCCTGATCTTCTTCCCAGAACCTCTCCTCACTCCCATCCCCACGCGTCGCAAAACTCGCAGACGACGCAGGCCCCTCTCCGCTCATTCCCGAGACATCAGCAAACACAGACGACACAGGAGACGGCACTCGATCACAGACCGTCTCCCGGTGAGAGGACTGGCCCCCTCGACTCACCTCTTGCGAATTTGTGAGAAGGGAACGGGTGAGGGGTGTGGCAGGTCCAGGCGGTTGAACCTGGCCCTCCACTGCCCCAGAAACGACAACTGATGGTACGAGATTGTCGCCTCTAGAGACCCCCCCACTCTCCTGCCGACCGCTACCCCCTCCAATCGGAGTGGGCATCGTGGCAGCAGTCCTTCTCTTGTCTCCGCTAGAGGGTGCCTGTCTTATGGTGTCGCGTCTCTGTTCCCTCCTCTCCCTCTCCTTCACCTTCTCCAGGGCTTTGCGGTGCTCCTCGCGCAGAAAACGCAGAGCAGCAGTGTCAAGGGAGTTCAGGTAAGCCGTCAGCGAAACGTGGTGATGCAAGCCGATCTGCAAGTAAGTGTATGTAGCCCTTTTTCGTACTTTTCATAGATGCATTCTGATCATGCACACCGATAATGTTTCATCGTATGCGGTGAGTCGCTTGGGGGCACTCTTTTCGCAAGCTGCGTCAGTAAGTGATCTGTCTGCGATTCTCGCAGGGCTCAAAAACCCCAGCATGGATTCTTCCGGCCAAGAGGAGGAAGCCGGGAAAATCGTTGATTGAACCCCCCAAAAAAACGAAAAAGAGAAACAATTCTTAGGATGAATACCGAGAAAAGGAAGCAGAAGGACGCGTCCCCTCAATCACGTAAGAAAGCGGACCAACACACACACAGTCATGCACAAACAAACACAATTCTCATTCATGCGCGCCAAACACAGAACACTCCCTGTCCCTCTCACAAACACAAGGGGGGGGTTGCCCACTGACTGAGAGAGCGTCCGGATCTTTTCCGTTGATTGCCTGCAGGTCACTCTGGATTTGCAGGTCGATCGTCAGACTCGTCTCCGGGGGCGGCTGGGACGTCGCAGCGGAGGAAGACGAGGAAGCAGGTCCAGATGCGGCTGAGGCGACAAAGTCCCCCCGCACCTTTGCACCCCCTGTTGAGGGCTTCACGCCTTCGTCAACCCCCTCCTGCTCGCACTTCCCACACCATCCCTCCCCGCTTCCATCGACGACCGGACTGCTAGCCACTGAGTCGTGACCTTTTCCTGCGCAGGCTGCCTCTCCCTCTTCCCTCCCCGAGAAGAGACGGAGACCGCCCGGACCAGCGAAGTGTCCTGGTCCCCTGGAGGGAACGGGCCGGACCTCATCCGCCGTCTCCTTTCCCACCACGCCATGATCGGCGTCTCGGGGGGAGAGAAACGGAGAGAGCGGCATTGTCGTCCCTTTCCCCCCAGGCCCTCGTCCAGCACCCGCAGATGTTGGAGACCCTCGGGGGGGAGATCGGTTGCATGGGCCCCCGGCGGCTTCTGTTTGTTGTGTGGGTGCGGTTGTTGATGCCAAACTCAACGGTTGCTGCTGTCTGTCCACCCCGTCAGAGTCAGCGCTGAATGCCCCTCCGTCTCCGTGTCTGTGCTTTGGACTTGTGTCGGACCAGGCTGCCCCACTCCCGCTGCTAGTGCTGCAGGAAGCGGCAGTCGTGAAGGCGTTGCTGGATGGGCCCTTCTTCGTGTTTTCCTGCTGTGCCGCTCTTGAGGGCGTGAGGTTGACCGGCGGATGGAAGCGGCAGAGCTCGACAGGAGACGGCTTCCCTTGAAGCTTATCGAGGTGGAACAGACGGTCTGCAAGAAGGCACAGGGCAGGGCAGGGAGGAAGGAAAAAGAAAATTCATTGAAAGCGCGCGAAGGGAAAGGGAGAAAGAAAACAGACAGAGAAACAAGCAAATAGACCAACGACAAACGAAGCAGACAAGAGAGACCACCAAACAGACTCTCAGGCAAGCATATCCATCAAGGTACATAAGTACGATCACCCCCCCCCCC
>JAHBMJ010002877.1:0-15054 GCA_018398765.1 Chromera velia
GAGGAGGAGGAGGACGACGAAGAGGAGGAAGAAGAGGGAAGGGAGGAAGGTGGGAGGGGAGGGTTCGGGTCCGGATTGGAAGATGAAGAAGACTGCGGGGGGGCGGGGGCGGGGGCGGGGGGAGGGGGCTCGAGAAGTACTGCTGCTGCTTGGAGTGCACATTCAAGCGCACAGAAACAAAAAAAAAAAAAGCACACCCACCAACCAACTGACCAGTAGCAGCTGCCCGAGAGGGATGTCTGATGTCGACAGTGCCCTCTGAGGGCATATGAAATTGCGCGAAGCTTCGGAGTGCCGTGAATCCCTGAGGGAGGATGTTCGCTTGCTGCACATGCAGAGACAGACACACGGCAGGCAGAAGTCAATCGAAAAGGCCATCAACCCAGCGCTTATATACAGAAAAATCTTTTCCTTGTAGGAAGGGACACCGATCATTCGAACAATAACAACAAATCAACAAAAGGCAGTCAGTCAATCGGTCTTCCATTCAATCAAGTACAACCGACTGCGCGTGCAACCAATTGAAAACAAGGAAACGTTTCAATCACACATGCCACCATTCCGACGTGCAAATGTGCGCGCACGGCAACAGAAAGAGAGGCTGCAAAAGAGAACAGAGAGAGAGAGAGAGAGCGAGCGAGAGAGAGAGAGAGAGACCGAGAGAGAGAGAGAGAGAGAGAGAGAGAGAGAGAGCGAGCGAGAGAGAGAGAGAGAGAGAGAGAGAGAGAGCGAGTTCCAGCTCACTCTGATAAACACAATACAAGAGTGGGAGCTCTGACTTCTCTCCCCCCCCCCACGCAAGCGTGCCAGCATTTGTTCCGCTTTCAAGTCCAAACAAAAACACGCAAAAGCAACCATATCACCCCCCAACCCCCCAAGCAGACCAGCCAAGCCCAAACGAACCTTCAGAGCTCCAGAGACCAAATCCACAGAACCAATCAACCAGCCAATCAATCAATCAATTTAACTTCAAGAAAAAAAAAAAAAAACGAACGAACCTTCAGAGCTCCAGAGACCAAATCCACGGAACTCCGCACTGCAGACGACAAATGTCTCGCAGCAAAGTCTAGACTGTAAACGCCTGCTGCTTGCGGCGTCCCCCCGTTCCCTTTTTCCTTCTCCGTCCCATTCGCCATCGCGGCGCTAGAAGACGACGAGGAGGCCCCAATCCCTCCCCAATAGGAAGTTTGTTGCTGTATGACCCCGTCCCCCTCCTTCGGTTGCCTCTCATCCTTTTCTGACGATTCTTGTCTACTCATTCTTTCCCTCTCTCTTTCTACAGGAACGTTCGGCTCAACACACGAAAAAGAAGAAGAAGAGGGCTGCGCCTCTGAGTTAAAGGAACCCTCGGCTACCTCCCCACTCTCCTCAGCCCCTCGCGTTTGTCTCTCTTTGTGCCCTTGTGCGTCGTCCTCAGCAGATGCGTGTGAAGACGTAAGACAACAGCTTTCCGTTCCCACTCTCCCCTTTTCTCCGGCTGTTTGCTCGGACTGTTGGGGTGATTGGAGACGGAACACATGAACAGTAGAGGACGAAGACGCGACGGCAAGGAATTTGGAATCATTTCGAAAGGTCAGACACGAAATCGCACTACCCTGCGTGCCCCTGCGCAATTCGTGCAACAGCGTCCCATCGCATGCCGAGAAAACCCGCACCAGCGTTCCCGTCTCCCCTGCTGTGGCTAACAAGGAGCCCCCCCGATTGAATGCCAACGCCACCAGAGGACTCTTATGAGCCTCGAACGAAAATGAAGCACAGGGAGCTCCTTCCTCCCTCTCCTTGCCGCCAGGAATCGGAAGCTCTCCCCCCCCCACCCTTATATGTACAGAGCCCGGCGTTGCTGCCGGGCAAGCGAGTTTCCACGCGCAGTCCTCAGGCTCAGGCGCGAACGTGCAGAGTCCCCTGGGGTTCGACCCTGTGGGGATGTGTCTGATGATTTGGAGTCGATCCAGAGTGTAGATGTACACCTGCAGGCAGGAATCAGGTTTTTCGCATAAGACAAAAAAGATAAATATATGCAAGCAAGCGGGGAGGGATGGAGAGAGGCAGGCAGATTGGATGAATCGTCGGGTTCTTTCGTTCTTTAAATTCCTTCCCTCCCCGTCCACGGTCAGTTGTTTCTTCTCTCTGAGAAGTCTCAGACAGACAAGCAGTGACGGAGATAGGGACAAAGGAAGGAAGAAAAGAAAGAAAGAAAGAAAGAAAAGAAAGAAAGAAAGAAAAGAAAGAAAGAAAGAAAGAAAGAAAGAAAGAAAGAAAGAAAGAAAGGAAGAAAGGAAGGAAGGAAGGAAGGAAGGAAGAAAGAAGGGAGGGAGGGAGGGAGGGAGGGAAGGAAGGAAGGGAAGGAAGGAAAGAAGGAAAGAAGAGAGAAAAGGAACGAAGGAAATCGTCTCCCAGCACAGATTTTCGACTGACCGCATACTCAGTGACCACAGCAATGATGTCCTTTGTTAGGTCCATCCCCTTGACCTGGTGTTTCTGTCGAATCTCTGCCACAAATTTCCTCACCGACTCGTTCCAGATCTTCACCTTTCCTTCCTCAGTCGCCCACACAGCAGGAAAGTAGAACACATCCCCGTACAACAACACTGTGGCTATACGAACCTCTGCGGTCATGCTGCGCTGCCATGATCCGCACACAGAGTCCGCCCGTTCGCGTCTGACCACTTCCACGAGATCATGGAGGTCGTAGAGACGGAACCCCTCTGTGGTGGCACAAGTGAGGAACCTGCCGTCCTTGCTCAAACAAAAGGACAAGAGATAAGTGCCGTTTGGGTCAAGGCGGCTTCGCACTATCTCTCCTTGACTGGTCATCCTCTTGGTCTCTCTCTTGGTCTGTCTGGTTCTCTTGAAGTGACTTCCAACAAGGCTTGCAAGATTCGTCTCTTTCTGAGCTCGAAATTTCTTCTTCTCTCTCTCTCTCTCGACCTGTTCTCTTCAGTGCGGAACAGAGACGTGCAGATTCAAACCATTCGCACGGAGCTTAGAGGCCTGCGTTGTCAGCCAACCGGAGAGTCTCTCTGAGCTAGGGGAAACGACGGAGTCAACGGCAAGCAGCAGAATTCAGGGACGCCTCCTTCAAAGACTGTCAATGCCCTGCAGTGCCAGAAGGCACAGTCACGTTCTCTTAAAGGAAAGTGGCACCGGTGGGTCTCATGTTGCCAGGAAGCTCTGAGTGACAGTGGGACACTTTCGTCACGCAAGTTCGTCTTCTTTAGAGAGAATTAAGACCGAGCCTCCAACCCACATTCAGTCTCCATAAAGTCAAATCAACCCGCGCGCGTGTCATGCATTCGTTCGCGGGCCATTCTGCCGCGGGCCATATCTTGGGTCCGACGGTGGACTCCGACCATGCGGGCTCGCATAGAGACGGAGTCTGAATGGCGTAGACGGTGCCGCGAATGCCATTGCATACCATCTCCGACAACCCCATTTCACGCCTACTGAGCTCAATGATGCTACTTCTCAATGATGTACTGACAGCCAGTACTGCATGAACCTTCAAACCTTAGCCCGGTATACCGATACAGTGGATACCGATACACTAGAGATCACTTAAGATCACTAGAGCCTGTACTGAACATTAAATTAAATAATTCACTAACTCCTTTGCTACATACCGATACAACATCAGACCTCATAGGACCTCACGTACCGATACAGAACCTAACCTTCACATACCAATATAAAACCTTCTACGAAGTCTCCTGTGTGTCTCTATTAGTCTCTAGGCCACTCTAGGCACTACTAGGCGCCTCATATTAGATTATGTCTCCTTCTGGCCATGCATACAATCACGTCGGAAGAGCACAGAACAAGTAAATCATATATAAACTATAATTTTGTATATGGCTAAAAGTGTGGTGACGTGGTCTTTAGTTAGTTTAGTTTATGAATTTATTGAAAACTAACTAACTAACTGTAGTACTGATGCCTGGCGTCGCCAACATATCATCGCCTGATTATCGTGCCGCCGCGTGTTTGACGCACACGCTTAGTTTGCCGGCCTGCCTCAGTCTGCATGGTTTTGCTGCATATATCTTTTTACAGACTAACACCCGTGTTGTGATATATTATATTTTATGGAGAAATCACAATGTCTAGAAGAAGAACCAAACGATCAGTTCTTTTATGCGTCCTATGAATCACTCTAGAAATCCTCCCTAATCATCTCTTAGCAATCCTACAGGGTAGCAGAAACCTTGTTCGACCAGACTCTAAGGTTATAGTTGATCATATCCATTTGTGTTGTGGTTGCACTGAATGGCTGAAGGGACATTCAGTCTAGTATTCAGTCAGTTTATTACTTAGTCCGAGTGTAACACGCAGTTCCGGGAGCTGTGCCAGGAACTTCTCTTGCAGCGCTCTGTGATACAGAAGCTGGCAGATGAAGTTCGGGAGCCACGGACGCAAGTTGTGCCTCCGACCATGGCCGCTGGAGTGGAGACGTCTGCCGGTGAATATCCTTTGTTGCTCGACGGAGAACTGCCTTGAGCCTGCAAGGTGAAAGAGCCCTCCATCTTTGTAGGGGATCAGCATGAGGTCTCTGACTGGCTCGAAGATATGAAGGAGTATTGCCAGGGCATGGGAGTGTCGGAGAGTCGATGGCTCTTTGTTTCAAAGAGCTATCTGTCGAAGACTCTGAAGAAGTAGGTCCATCGGAAGCAGAAAAGTGTAACTCCTTTCTGTTCCTTCCAAGACTTCGCAGAGGCACTAAAAAAGAGGTACATCGACCCGCTTGAGCAGGATCACCGCAGGGATGCACTGGAGGAGCTCCAGTACTCGAAAGCACAGGGTATGGAGAGCTTTGGGGACGCCTTCCTGGATCTGGCGGAAGAGATCAAAGACACATCGATCCCTGCTGATCTCATCCACACCTTCAAAAAGGCTATTCCCGATGCGATTTGCCTTGAGGTGAACAAGAAAGCTCCTTCCACTCTCGAAGAGGCAGTGGAGGCGGCTTGTATTGCAGCGGAAACTTTGGAAGGAAGGGGTAGGAACTAAAAAAGGCACGCTCAGACTGGGGGCAGCAGATCAAACGGAAAGCACCAGGGTGGGTCCAACTTTGACAGACCTGTTCCCATGCAGCTGGACGTCATGTGCTCTCTTTCTTCAAAAGAGAGAGCCGAATTGATACAACAAGGACGGTACTTCTTTTACAAGCAGAAGGGATATGAGAAGAAAGATTGTCCATCCTTGTTGTTTTTGCAGAGGGGGTTTGGGTCAAATGTTCCCAGACTACAGCAGCGGCCGGGGGGGGCCGTAAGGAAGTAGGCCATGGGGTCCTTCGGGACCGCAGAGACCCGCGTATGGTGGTCAGGGAGGTCCACCTGTTGGCGCTAGTGGTAGAGAAGGACGATACGTGTGGATGTCAGTCCGACTCGGATGGATAAGGCCACCGCGTAGCTCTCCACCGAACGTGCAGAAACTAGCGCAGAGAGGTCGCCCACAGGGGGGGCAGAGAGGGCGTACTTGGAATAGCCGTGCAGCTAGTATCCAGACTGCAAGGCAGGAGGGAGATCAGGTTGCTGGAGAAGGAGAGGAAGAATTCTGGTTCTCTGATAACGAGTTCTTGATAAACATTGAGGGAGAGCAGCCCACTCACCCCTATGTGTACGACCAGGCGAATATGATCGGCGCTGCCAGTGCTGACGGGAAGGTGAAGATGATTAAATTTTTGCTTCCAGGGCACTGTCGAGGGCATTCCAGTGAGAGTGTTTTTAGACTATGGGGCGGGGAAGACATTTTTGTCTGCCCAATTCGTTCACGACAAATGTCTTCCCATCAGGAAGATGCAAAGTTCGTGTTAGCGTAGGGGGGCCATTAAGGGAGAAAACGGGCAGACGGTGGTGACTATGGTCAGCGAGTATACCAGTCCTCTGGCCTTCTCCATTCAAGGGTACCACCAGAGAATGAAGTTCACCCTGGCTGACCTCGATGACGACTATGATGTCTATCTGGGCATGAAGTGGCTGATTGAACATGAGCCTCGTGTACATTGGGGCAAAGGAGAAGTGAAGATTCCAATCCCAGGGGTTCATAGAAGGTCAGTCACTATCAAGTCATAGACACAGACATCTGTCCATACTCTTTCTAGTAGAGAGCTCTAAAGAAAGGTCAGGAAGGGCCGTATGCGAGAGGTGTATCTTTGTAGGTTGAAAATGGTAGAGCCTGTGCTGGCCCCTACGCCGATGACCCTGGAGGTAGAACCCCCAGGTAAGGTGAAAATGACAGCGGCGATCAGAGAAGAGACAGAGAAGGAAGTGCCAGAAGGAGAAACAGTAGAAGAAAAGGCAGAGAGGGAGAAGAATGAAACGCTCTATAAAGGGTGGTCAAATTTTAAAGTCATGAGTGATCCCTCCCTCTATCCTGCAGCTCGACGGGTGGTGGGAGAGTATCGGGACATCTTTTGTGACGAGATCCCCAAGCTACCCCCAAGACGGTCAGTCAAGTTTGCGATTGATCTGGAGCCTGGACATCTCCCTCCCACTCGGCTGCCATACCAACTTTCTTTTGGAGAACTTGATGAGATGAGGAGACAACTGGATGATCTGCTGGCAAAGGGATTCATCCGTCCCCCTGTCTCTCCATTTGCGGTACCAGCCTTTTTTGTGGTAAAGAAAGATGGGAGTCTACGGATGTGCATCGACTACCGCGCCATCAACAAAATCACGATCAAGGACAAGTACGCGATGCTCAGACCGGAAGAATTGTTGGACCGTCTCCACAGAGCAAAAATTTTTTTGGTCCTCGATATGCGGCAGTTTTTCTATCAGCTTCGCATTCGACTGGGTGACGAACCGAAAACAGCGATGTGCATCCGGTACGGCAACTATGAGTGGCTGGTGATGCCTTTCGGGATGTGTAACCCACCGCCGACCAGCCAGCGAGCTATTCAGGTTTGCCTTCGCGAAGTTCTGGATGACTGTGCATTTGCTTAGATCGATGATGTCCTCGTGTACTCCCCGACGGTCGACCAATACGAAGAGGATTTGCGGAGAGTCCTTGGATGCCTGAGAAAAGACGAGTATTATGTGAAGATCTCCAAGTGCAAATTCTTTGTCCCGAAAGTCATATACATCGGGCTGGAGATCTCGGATGTAGGAGTGAGAGCAGAGCCGAAGAAGGCAGAGCTCGTTCAGACTTGGCCGAAGCTTGAGAACAAACACGAGCTCCGTGTCTTCTTAGGACTCACAGTGTGCAACTGGTTCTGGAGATTCATCTATAAGTATAGTCACGTCACAGCCCCGCTCACTTCTCTTCTCCAGGCGAAGGTCGAATTCGTTTGCTCAGAGGTCTGTGAAGCAGCGTTTAAGGAGTTGAAAGAGAAGATTGCAGAATTGATTCTTCTTTTCATCCCAGATCCCACCTGCCCTTTCGACTTGTATGTTGATGCGTCAGAGAAAGAGATCTGTATCACGGCAGCTCTGATGCAGTGGGATCTAAGAGTGAATGGACTGAGAGTTGTAGCCCTTGCTTCCAGGGAGCTCGTTCAAGCTGAGCAGAAGTATTCGATTCAGGAGAAGGAGCTTCTGGCAGTTGTGTTTGGGCTGAAGACGTTCTGCATTTATGTGAATCATACCACAAAGGTCTACTCCGATCACGAGAGCTTGAAGTGGCTCGGCACTTCAGGGGGTCTGATTGAAGGCCCCAACAGAGTAAAGAGATGGGCCATCTTCCTGAATGCATTGGGCATTGTTCCTCAGTACATCCCTGGCTCCAAGAACATTGTGGCAGACGCGCTGTCGCGTCGACCGTCTCGAACCAGAACGCAGAAGCAGACAGGAGAAGAGAGGTCTGATGAAAAGGAAACAGACCGAATTGCCTAGGTGGAGAGCACTCAAAAGGTCTGTCTAGACGCAAAGTTTCTGGATCAAGTTAGGAAGGGGTACGCTCAAGACTTTTTCTTTAAGGAGCTCCTTCCTTTCCTCACTCATGCTCCTACCCAAGGTACCCCCCTTGCCTACCTGCGTTTGCGTTTGAGTCATTTCTCAGTGAAGGAGGGACTTCTGTACTACGACCAGAGGAGACTGGCGATCCTGACAAAGACACTGCAAAGGCAAGTCATCTGGGAGTGTCACGATTCTCCTTTAGCTGGGCACCTTGAAGTGGACAAGACCTACCGACGACTGGCTGCAGACTTCTTTTGGCCACACATGTGGAAGCGGGTGATGCACTACATCGCTCACTACGATGTGTGTCAAAGGAACAAATCATCGAACAAAAAGCCTGCAGGCCTTCTTTAACCACTCTCTGTGCCAGAGTCTCCCTTTCACGATCTCTCAATGGATTTTATCACTGGTCTTCCACCTGTTCAGTTTAAGGGACAGGTAGTTGACTCGATCATGGACGTGGTGTGCAGGTTGAGCAAGTGGGCGATCTTTGTTCCCACCAGAGAGACAGCCGGAGCCGAAAGACAGCACAGAAGTTTTTTGATGAAGTGGTATGTGAGCATGGCATGCCACAATCAATTATCTCTGATCGTGACTCCAGGTTTGTCTCAAACTTCTGGCAAACACTGTTCCACCTGTGTAGAACCAAGCTCATTTATAAGATGTCAACTGCTCAACACCCTCAGACAGACGGACAGACGGAGATCAAGAATCAGACGCTTGAGCAGATGCTTCGGTGCTTCGTCGCAGACCATCAGAAGGACTGGCCTCAGCACTTGAAGATGCTTGCCTTTACAGTCCGCACGAGTGTCTACAAGTCCACTGGATTCACTCCCTTCCGTGTTGTTGAACGAAGAAATCCACTCACTCTCCCCAGTTTTCCCTGCCCCCACCCATCCTCACCTGAAGCTTCACAAGACTTGAAGGAGACGGTGGACATCGTTCAGGAGGTGAAAGACCGATTAGAGAGAGCGAGGGAGAAAGCAGCACATTACTACAACCAGAGAAGAAGAGAAGAAGAATTCAAGCCTGGGAATTGGGTTATGGTCCACAGGAACTTCTTTGCTGGAGCAAAGACACCGGAGGGAGATCGAAAGAAACTTGCATATCTGTAGTACGGGCCATTTAAAGTAGACTGACGGGTTGGAAAGGTCATATACGAACTGGTGTTTCCTGAAGGGGTCAGAAGATATCCAGTTCTCCACGTGGTCTGGTTGAAGAGATATTTACTGCAAAAAGGACAGTCTGAAAAGAATCCTCCGCCGGTGTGCCTTCTACACTTGGCTGAAGAAGAGCATGAAGTAGAGACAGTCCTCGACAAGAGGAAGATCGGTCATAGTATGGAGTATTTGGTACACTGGAAAGGGGTTTCACAAGAGAATGCCACGTAGGAGCCATCTGAAAATCTTTTGAATGCTTATTTGAAAATCAGAGAGTTCTTGGCGCAGCCTGGAAGGCCTCTTGGAGGGAGAGGGGGAAAGAAGTGAGGGGACTAGGAATTAAAAAGAATGAATGCATATGAGTAAATGTTTGTGCATGACTTTTTCTCACTCTCGTTCTACTCCTGAGAGGTCGCGGGAAAGACGGGGGAAGTGAGAATGAATGGATGAATGAATGAATGAATGAATGCATGAATGAATGAATGATGCAGTTTTCTTCTCTCTGTCTTGTGACGACGTCTTCTCTCTCTATTATCGTTTCTGCATCTTTCTCTGTATCTTTCTCTATCTCTTCTCTCTTTTTTGTATGCTTTTTTTTGCTTTCCTCTTTCCTACGTTCAGCTTTCCTTCTCAATGCCTTTCGCACGCGCATGCATGTATTCTGTTCTCTTCTTCCATCTATCTATTTTTTCTTGCACCGTTTAATGTATGGAGTCACTTGTCTGGTGACTGAATGTGGAGCATCCAGTCTGAATGGGTGTTCTTCCATGATCGGCTACATGAAAGGGTCCATGCAAGCCGATGTCGGCTCATGTTGTTGGCCGTAGCATGCCAACATGTCGAGGGATGTTTATGTGATCGGTCGTTTGCGGGTTGATTGAGATCGATTGATTCATTGCAGTCTCATGTTTCTGGCTGTCAGTAAACAAATTTCTTGTCCAGCTGCATTGATAAAAGTGTATCCGTTCAGGTTTGACTACGTGTGAGGACACACATCTGAGCGGGGCGGGCATGTTGTAGTACTGATGCCTAGCGCTGCCAACGTATCATCGCCTGATTATCGCATCGCCGCGTGTTTAACACACGCGCTTAGTCTGCTGGCCTGCCTCAGTCTGTATGGTTTTGTTGCATGCGTCTTTTCATAGACTGATATCGGTGTTGTGATATGTTGTGTTTTATGGAGAAACAACAATGTCTAGAAGAAGAACCGAACGATCAGTTCTTTTGTGCGTCCTATGAATGGCTCTAGAAATCCTCCCTAGTTATCTCTTAGCAATCCTACACTAATTAAATCAGCCTCATTAACTAACTAAACTAACTAAACAGATTTGACTTAGATAGACTTAGAAGCTAGCTTCTAAGCTTGAGGATCTTGACTAAGGCTCTTCGGTACTCCTTGGCCTGCCTGCCTAGCTACCCGCATAGGTTTTAAGTTAACCAACGATGTACGGGTGCAAAATTCGAGTAGTCTTGATCTTTTTCGAAGTAGATTCAAACACTTGTCATTTGATAATTAGATTTATCATTTGCATATTTAATAATATATAAATTTGTTGCACTCTAACACCGATTCACTATATATGGTAGTACTTAGTATATCATGATAGTATGTCAGTTATACTGAGTTACAGTCACTGGCAGACTCAGTGGTAGTCACTCAACTAGTTTAGATTTATTGTTCAAATTAAAGTTCAATGCAATTTCAATTGCAATGGCGCTCGCAATGGCGTCGACCGATTTGATAGTGTTTGCACGTTTCCCGTTTCCCCCCCAGAAAGTTTGACTGATTGTCGTAGGCGCTGTTATTAGATAAACAGCCCCACTACTCCTGCCGCGATACCCCCTCCAAAGATGCACATGGCCCCTGCGACGGAGACAGGACTTAGCTCGGACATGCCAGTGATACCATGCCCACACGTGCACCCATCAGCAAACCTTCCACCGAACAGCATCAGGAAACCCCCGGCAAATGCCACCAAGCTCGAGGGCCCCACCGCTGCTTGAGGCCACCCCATGTGCACCATGGCCAGCCAGGCACCGAGGAAGGTGCCCGGATAGACGTACAGAGTCTGGAAGGTCGACGCCACAGTGGCCATTTTCATTTTGGGAGCGACCTTTCCGAGCGTTGCTGTGGAGATGATGTTCATCACAGGGGTCGATCCGCCCTGTCCCCTATCAGCCAGAAGACGCATGGGGATCTGCAGCATATGAATAAAGCACACCATGCCTGCATGTATTCGTAGATAAACATACACCAAGCGACAGACTGAGAGACAGATAGATACATACACCGGACAAATCTTTTTTGTTGAATGCTTTTGTCTTCAGAATGACAGCTAGGGACGAGCTCAGAGAGGAAGCCACATTTGACCTTTGTTTCTCTTCTTTTCCCTTCAGGGACAGCGGGCCCTTTTGTTTCTCTTCTTTTCCCTTCAGGGACAGCGGGCCCTTTTGTTTCTCTTCTTTTCCCTTCAGGGACAGCGGGCCCTTTTGTTTCTCTTCTTTTCCCCAAAACAGAGGACAAACGAACTGCATCACCTGTTTCCATTCTATCTTCTTCCTCTTCTTCTCCTCCTTCTTCTCCTTCTTCCTCTTCTTCTCCTTCTCCTTCTCCTTCTCCTTCTCCTTCTTCTTCTTGTTCTTCTTCTTCTTCTTCCTCTTCTTCTCCTCCTTCTCCTTCTTCTTCTCCTTCTTCTTTCTCTCTCTCTCTCTCTCTCTCTCTCTCTCTTTCTCTTTCTTTCTTTCTTTCTTGCTTGCTTGCTTGCTTGCTTGGTTTCTTTCTTTCTTTCTTTCTTTCTTTCTTTCTTTCTTTCAGACAGACAGACAGACAGACAGACAGACAAACAGACAAACAGACAAACAGACAAACAGACAAACAGACAAACAGACAAACAGACAAACAGACAAACAGACAAACAGACAGACAAAGAAAGAAACTTGGTTTCTATTCCAATCTTTTCTTTCTGTTGCCCGGCCTCTCTTTTCCCCCTTCATTTCTTGATTCCTGTTTTTTCCTTTCTCCTTTCCCACCTTTTTTTGCTTCTGTCCACCCTTCTCTCTGCTTCTCCTTCCTTTCTTCCTTCCTCTCTTTCTTTCTTCCTTCCTTCCTTTCTCTGTTTCTTCCTTCCTTCCTTCCTTCCTTCCTTCCTTCCTTGCCTACCCACTCACCTTCTACCTTCCTGCGTGTCCTCGCTTCTTTCTTCCCTATTCCTTTCTGTTCCTCTTCTTTTTTTCTCTCTCTCCTTCTATTTTTTTTTTCTCTTCTTTTTCTGTCTTTCCCTTCTCTTCTTCGTGCTTCTTCCGCGTCTTCAGTTTTTGCCCTTCTACTTTGGCTCTTCTTGCTTCCTGTATGGTCGTCCCTTGCCTTTGTCACGTACAGTGCTCCAAACCCGAAAGGAAAGCAGGTCCGACAGAACAAAAATGAATAGAAGAAAGCGAAGAAGACGAAATCCTTCCCAACCTGATTGAACCCAATCGCCACACCCGCGTAAAGAGGCAACCATGGGTTCGGGACTGTAGACGTCAACTGTGCTACATCCCCACTGTGTGGCCAGAACCACTCCAGTCCGACCACAGCCCCCACAAGCACAACTCCCATGGGGAAGGCCACAGAGGCATAGCTGGTGTTCTTGTCAAGGGGGTCCGCCGGCTTCACGGAGGGCGCGCCACTGAACAGAGAGGGCTCCAGAAGACCGTACACCAGCCCACCCGCAAAGGCACCTGCAAGCATGGACAGGGCACTTCCCACCCCCGCCGCCAATTGGGAGGGCATCAGGGTGGGTCCGGACCCGCAGAGGAACATGCCGACTCCCAGAATGGCACACCCCAGCATGACACGGCTGTAGGTGAGTGCCTTCTTGTTGTACCCTCTGGTGGCTGCGAAGTGCTTCTTGTCGATGAAGGACATGGGCGTCTGGAAGAGAAGGGAGGCGCCCACAGCCGACAGGAACAGCTTCATGATGATCATCGACTTGAACAACATCTGCTGCCGCATCGCCTGAGGGTCCAAAATGCCGGTGCGCGTGAAGGCGTAACCCTCCAGAGCTCCGAAGCCAACTAGTGCCACACCTTTCATGACATCCACCGCGACACTCCCCTTCGCTTTGTCTGCCATCCCTCTTTCTATATATTTTGTTTCACGTCTTCCAAAAGTCGCCTTCTCACTTTTTCTCCAGACTGAGCTAGACAACGCAAGTGATACTGGTGATCTGCGACGGCAAAGTTCGTCTGCTGAGCAGCAAGGGGATGAGGTTTGCGGATGAGGTGCAGAAAGTTTTTACGGATCGGGTTGAACCCGATGAATCTGTCACTCCAGTCACTTATTATACACTTTGTCTGACCTTGTTGGTTGGGCCTGCATGTCCGCGGCCGGGCCGGCCGGATGACATGCGGCCGCGGGCGCGGGATTGAAAAAAGGGGTGTCCCATGACGCCCCTGTCTGCATTTCTTTGGTCAATTAACTTTTTGGGCGCGGGATTGAAAAAAGGGGTGTCCCATGACGCCCCTGTCTGCATTTCCTTGGTCAATTAACTTTTTGGGCGCGGGATTAAAAAAAGGGGTGTCCCATGACGCCCCTGTCTGCATTTCCTTGGTCAATTAACTTTTTGGGCGCGGGATTGAAAAAAGGGGTGTCCTATGACGCCCCTGTCTGCATTTCCTTGGTCAATTAACTTTTTGGGCGCGGGATTGAAAAAAGGGGTATCCCATGACGCCCCTGTCTGCATTTCCTTGGTCAACTTTTTGGGCGCGGGATTGAAAAAAGGGGTGTCCCATGACGCCCCTGTCTGCATTTCCTTGGTCAATTAACTTTTTAGGCGCGGAATTGAAAAAAGGAATGTCCCATGACGCCCCTGTCTGCATTTCCTTGGTCAATTAACTTTTTGGGCGCGAAATTGAAAAAAGGGGTGTCCTATGTGTAAGGGCTCAGGGTGCATTGGCCCACCGCCTGACCCGCCGCCGCATCTTAGTGAGATATATGGCGTGGGCGCGCTTCGTGCATTAAATTAATTCAGAGTGAGATTGACAGTTGAATACAATAACAGCGAACAACAGACTGAATAGTAGGAGAGGAGAAGCATCCCCTCTCTGTCAGTTCTCTCTCCATGAAATAATCAGATCAAGTATTCTCTATTAGACTCATATACCCTTACAATTCAGTGTGTTACGATCTGATTGCTAGATCTGATTGAGTCCAATTTCTAATTTTGAAAATGGTTGAGACTCGGGCAGAGAAGAGAGCACGGAAGAAGGCAGAGGAGGCCGCAGCAAAAGCAGCTGCAGCTGTGCAAGCAGATGGACAAGAGATGATTGTTCTCTCCCGAAAAGACTTGCAGTCCTTGATTGATTCCTCCGTCCAAAAGGGGATTCAGCAAGGAATGGCTGCTCTTGCTCCAGGAGGACCTTCTCTCTCTACAGCTCCGGTCATGCCGTCTCCTCCTGTTGCTTTGTCTCAAGAAGCAGATGAGAAGGAGGAAGAGGCCCCTTTTGCCCCTGTTTTGTCTTCCTACTGGTACATGAAGGTGGACTTCGCTGCCGTTCTCCAGATCAAGGGGAAAGAAAGCATTCAGGAGTGGGTGCAGAAGTAGGAGAATTTCTGCAACGACCAGCTCCCTCGAGAAAGATTTCCTGACCTCCAAAGTTGGAGGAACAAAATGAAAGTTTGCTTCGACAAGATTGAGAACATCGTCGTGAGTGCTGACATCCAGAGGCTACTGGGTCGGGGTGTGTGTGCAGAGAACATCCCTCGCGCTCTCAAGAAAGAGTACGGCCTCGTCACCTTCCAAGTAGAGAGCAAGATCGCCCTCCGCATCCAGTTCTTCCCCTACCACTGTGAGAGACTTGATGGAGACGGACTACCTGTTGTCCGCTCTGGACTAGTCTTCTCCTACTACACCATTCACAAGAGGCTCGACCAGCTTCTTGGTGATGCATCCAAAGAGAAGTACCACATCGACGAGGACAGCCTGGTCCCCAACGTTCTGAATTCTTTCATACGAGAGCAG
>JAHBMJ010002878.1:0-15166 GCA_018398765.1 Chromera velia
CCGATTTGACGCTATGTGCAAAGAAGCTGCAGTGTGCCGCCTAGTATGCGTGCTCTGCCATGAACGCCCGGGCCGCACAGCCTATGAATGGTCAGCCGGAAGTACCCCCCCAAGGCTAGTTTTTGTATAGAAAGTTCAAAGTGGGCAAAGTGTGATGAAATATACGGTATTGCCGATTTTTTCTTTGTGCGGCGCCGCGCTCGGAATTGAATTCCGTCTATAGTACGCTAAAACGCCATGTACGTACTTCTCTGACAGGCTCATCGAAATGTATATTAATATATGAAGCGACAATCTTCTGCCCATGAATGGTAGACGGTTCCCAGACGTATCGTTGCAGCGGTTCAGGAGTGAGGAGGAATATTTTGAAATGAAGGAAGGAGTTTGGTTGAGAATTTAGAAGCCCGTTCGCCTGGCAGTCTGCATTTACCTGTTCCTGTCTCCCTTTCATTTGGACTGAGATTTCCCAACAGAATGAAAAAAGCACTCCTGGCAGACTTCCGAAGCGCCCTTGAAGATCTGCACGCAGCAGAGCCTCTCCCTCTTCGGCTTCTCACTGAGGATGAACTGAAGACAAAAGATGCCCTCTTCGAGTATGTGGGGAACCTTTGGTGGTTATACTCGAGACGGCCGAACACGAACGATCATGACATTCCAGTCGGACTTCGACCCGTCTTTGAGCAGGTCGGTCCACACTCCTTCTATATGTGGCTTGATTCTGTCGTTGTTCGAGTAAGAAATACACTTGCATAAGGAGACAATGGGAGGTCATGCAAGCTGGCTGCACGCAAACCATATGCATATTTTTCTGCTCATGTCCATACTGCGTGCGCACGTGCCTGCAGGTTTGGAAGTGTCTTGAAAACGGGGAGAGCGACATGCAGAAGTGGGAGAAGATCCGAAAACTCTTCGTAAAGTCCGCCGGGGAGACAGAGGTCCCGCCTCCCGCTGCTCTTGATGTCGTTGATCCGAAAGACATGTGGATGGTCACTCTCTTGAAGGCCATCAACTACGTGAACAGGGACTTCAAGCAGTCGGTTGTCTTCACGGAGAAAGGGACCTTCGTGCCCTGCAAAAAATGCGTGATTGCTGACCGGTCAGTCAAGTTTCAAATGCTCACACACACATACACACACACACACACTCTCTCTCTCTCTCTCACTCACTCACACTCACTCACACTCACTCACACTCACTCTCACTCTCACACTCACTCTCACTCACTCACTCACTCACTTACACGCACACACGCGACCGCGCGCACAAACACACATACAGTTGCACACGGACACACGCACACACACTCTCTAATACGCACTCACACGCTCGAGAAAGGCTTTACTTTTCAGAAGGAGAATAGTGGGAGGCTAGCGGCCCGCTTGGAACGGTCGTCATATCTCCTTTGAAAAGAAGAGGGTGCATGCCCAGTCATATAGAGAAGAAGTGCCTCCAAACCTGCAACGACAGTCGATCCTGCAACGACAGTCGATCCTTACCTCCATGCACACTGAATGCGACCTGCAGGGTCTTCCATCAACTTCCTGGCGCGCTGAGAGCTGTCGGACTTGAAGCGCCTTTCGCCAAGACGGCGTTTGCCCGCACTTTTCTCAGTCAAGTCTTCCGGATTCGTTCTTTTACATCCGTGTCAGTTGACTCATTTCTTTGCTTACATTTCTCATACATCTCTTTTTCTTGCACAATCCGGGATCAAGTGGAGTGTTTGTCAAGTTTTCGTTCTGCATAGACTGACGCTTTCCACTTGTTTTATGAGGCGGGAATTTCTCAGAAAATGTCAGGAATCTCTGCTCTGTTTGGTTGACAATTTCCTTCTTGTGTGCAATTCTGCATGTGTCCACCACTCCACGGTGACCGTGGCATAATCAGAAAGCATCAATGGTGATGAATTGTGCTTGTGATTCAGAAGTGTGAATCCCTGTGAAGGCCGCTGTGCGGTTGACTGCCTACATACTTCTGCGTTTAAGAAGTAATCGAATGTAATCGACACAGCTGTCCTCTCTCTCGTGCGTGTGTGCGTATGCATGTATTTGTTTGCAGCTACGACGCAAAAGGCATTCACATCGATGGAAATCAGGAGAGCACCCCCCCGGAAGTTCGGACGGGAATTCTCAATGAAGAATTTTTCGCAGCCCTGGCAGTGAAGCTGGTGAAAGATGACCAGATGCTGGAGGAGGTCAGGTCTGGATTCTTTCTTCTTTCACCCTTCGTTTTGTATCAACTCCATGTTTCTGCCCATTTTTTCTCCGATTTGTTTGGTTTCGCTGAGCAGGATGAAGTCTTCATCTTGCTTTCACATTTGCTAACATGGCTTCCCTAATGTTGTGTTTGCTTGCAGGACTCGAGAGGCACACGCCAAGACGGTGTTCCTAGGGGTGTGCCGAACTACGTCATTCCTTTTTTTGAGATTAAGATTCGCTTTGCCGACCGTATCAAGGTCAGCCTTAGAGCAGTGTATGAGAAGATTGTTGCTTTGACGGCAGGTCAACTCACGTTCATCATAAGTGAGACTGAGAATGGATCACTCACACCCACAGGATGGACAACCCGAGCGTCAGAAAGGATGCAAGAAAGAAAGAAAGAAAGAAAGGAAGGAAGGAAGGAAGGAAGAAAGAAAGAAAGAAAGGAAGGAAGGAAGGAAGAAAGAAAGAAAGGAAGGAAGGAAGGGAGGGAGGGAGGGAGGAAGGGAGGAAGGAAGGAAGGAAGGAAGGAAGGAAGGCTAGGAAGGAAGGCTGAATGAATGAATGAATGAATGAATGAATGAATGAATGAATGAGTGAATGAATGAATGAATGAATAAATGAATGAATGAATGGATTATTGAATGAATGAATGAATGAATGAATGAATGAATGAGGTTGGGCAGGTGGGTGGGTGGGTGGGTGGGACGGAGCCGCGGGTGCCACTGGTTAGGTGGACGGATGGCCGGAATCATGACTGACCGATGAATGGATGGGTTTGTGTGTGCCAAAGGACGGGCGTAAAGACGTACCGATAAATTGATGGCCGGATGCGTGGTCGGTTCGCAGGGTCGGTCTTTGGTTGACTCATCAAAGTTGGTGGATTTCAATCGAGTTGGCAATGTGGAATTGTTGTTCAACGCATTGTTTCTATAATGCATTCGACTGAATATGATTGCATTGACTGAATATGATTGAATGCAATTCTAATCGGTCCGGGAGACGTGAAATCACGAGTTGGTATGCTGCAGGTGAGCTTCAAGCGGAGAGATGTTGAAAGGGAAGACAAGGGGTCCTTAGTGCACGTCACCAGAGGAGCCTTCGCGTTGATCGCGCCAGGTACGCCAAATCCAGACAAGAGGGGTGGGCTTCTGCTGCAAGCGCGACGCCTGTCTACTCTGGTGAGCAACGAAGTCCCCCCCTATCCGAACGGCCGTCCCGTAATCTTGATCTCCAAAGAGGGAGAGAGCAGAGATGTTCTCTTAGATGCATGCGAGGCTCTGTTGGGCTGCGTGGGAGCCCAGATGAGTGCGTCTAGTAACACACAGGCAGCCAGAGACACACAGCCCCGCATTACGCACGCTCGCAACCGACTGACTCAGGTCATCAGAGCAGCCTTCGACAACTTCAATTTGAACCCCTGGAGCTCTTTTGGTCTGGCAGACGCAGACAGAAGCCACCCCGCCGCAGTGGCTGTGCGCCGAATGCGGACTGAAGGAGAGGCAGGGGTGCCAGGGGGTGTATCCAGCTCGGATTCCTCGGCTAGTGGTGACAAGAGAGTTGTGGGGGGAAGTGTTGCAGACGCCGGAAGTAAGAAGCCAAAAACAGGGGAAGAGTCAGGCAGTGCCCCAAGTGGAACCCACGCCGCCGCAGCAGCAGATGCCGCCCCGATCTCCCCTGCCTCCGCTTCCTCGGGTGCTCCCCCGCTTGTCTTGAGGCTTGCAGATCTTGGGGGGGCCTTCATGGCGACCGCCGGTGACGAAGGAGCCAGTTCCCCCCGTGAGGGGGGCTCTGTACATTCCAAGCCCAGTTCTCGTGCCCTTCGCGAGGCCCCTGCCCTGACTATCGCAGACCGGGTATCGATTTTCGGAGAGAAACAGATTTTTTTTTGGAAGGTTGCGGAGGCGGACAAACGAGCCGATCTCATGAAAACCTCTGGAATGCAGGTGGCAGAGAGACAGAGACAGAGAGAAAGAGAGAGAGACAGAGAGAGAGAGAGAGAGAGAGAGAGAGAAGAGCGGGAGAGGGGGAGAGAGAGAGAGACAGAGAGAGAGAGAGACAGAGAGAGAGAGAGAGAGACAGAGAGAAAGAGAGAGAGAGAGAGAAGAGCGGGAGAGGGGGAGAGAGAGAGAGAGAGAGACAGACAGACAGACAGACAGACAGACAGAGCGTGTGATCGGGTGACCAAGAGCATCAAAAAGTACATCGCAAAGTAATCGAGGAACTGCTGCTTGATCCCGGCAAACGCCTTTTCACACATCCGCCCCAGAGCCTCACCTTCCTGTGAAGCCAGACAAGAAGCCATGCCAATCCCAGAGAGTCCCTTCCCTGTGCGAGGCTGGACAGAGTCTGCAAGATGAAAAGAGCGCATCGGAAGAGAATCAGCGCAGCGCAAACGACAGAGAGACGTCAGAGGCAACGTCGAAGGGTAGTTGGGCAGGAGACAAAGGAGACTTCCTGATACCTTGGGGCACACGAAGCCAGCCAGAGAGAAAGAGGCCCGTGACGTTTTCTGAGGTCATTCGACAGACAGACGAAGAGGTCCAGACCTGCAGACTGGGTACTACGGGCTAGCTGACCTCTGCAGATATGCCCGTGTTTGTGAGGATGCCCAAGAGGCCCTCGTATTCAGTGTCCAGTTTGGCCGTCTCCTTTTGGCTCTTTCGCCTTCTCCCATTTTCCCCTGCCCAAAACTTTCGCACCTCACTTCACCCACTCGTACATCCTACCTGCAGTCATTGCAGGAGTCAGTGAAGACCAGCGGGACGAACGGAGCCTTCTGAAATGAGACACAGGTACGCACTGGCGATCGACCAAAAAAAGCATTTACTCCCCACGCACGTAGACTTCCGACTCACCCCGAGCCAACCCAAGCCCTACTCCAGTTTCCTTCACTTGTCCTTGGTGGATTTGCACAGGGCTGAGGACCGCCAACGAGTCGATGGGTTGGTGACTCAAAAGCAAGAAAACACAGCCTTGACGTGCGATTGATAAAAGGAGACGGGTCCCTTCGGGAAGCACGTCAATGAAGCAGCGAAGACAGAATCCGCATGAATTCGCGCACTGAGTGATGAAGAGCGATAGACAGACTCGGAACCCTGTTTTACATAATGGAACAGCAGTACTGTGTCCCTCCTCCGTGCGCAAAAAGTTGTTTGTTCGTGCAGAATCGTTCAAATGCATGGAGAGGAGAGAGGATCGATCGGAGACGGCATGCATGCATGGAGACGGCACGAGACGGCCTGGCGGATCCTCATGCAGTCTGAAACTGATTGAAGGGCTAAACTCCTCAGTGCCAACATGTGTAAGGGAAAGCCAGAAGAGCTCTGTGAGTGTTTCTTGGCAAAGAGCTCTGAGCATGAATCTTCTGGAGTCAAGGGGTGAAGGTGAAGCTCGTCCAAAACACCCAGATCGACCCTTGATTTCTCTTCTCTTCAACCTCGATCCGATCATGTCGTCATCAAGAAATGTCTCGATGCTTCCCGACTCTGGCGTATCCGAGTCAGGGCAGAGTCTCGGGGTCTATACAGTCTCTCAGGGTGTGTCAATGGTCATGTCTGTGTCCCAGCCCTCTGAGACGGGTGGCCAGGTGTTGGGGTCGGGATTTTTGAATGCGTCCGTAGATGGCACGAATTTTGGAGACGGAGGACGTGCAGAAGAGAGGGTCACGGCAACCAGTTCCCCTCCCTTGTTTGTAATGAGCCAAACTCAGACACACACCCAGCGTCGCCGCCCCCGGCCCACTGCAGTGCAGCTCGCAGAGGCTGTCCTGGAGGGGGACGAGGGCAGAGTCGAAGGCCTTCTGGCAGGGGGGGTGAATATTAACGGCACCGTCAGGGGGGAGACGGTGCTGCACATCGCAGCCAGAATGGAGGGGGAAGTGGGTAGGCAGATGGTGGAGGTCCTGGTTGATCACGGGGCCAAGATTGATGAGGAGGATAGCGCAGGTGCCACCCCTCCCATGGTGGCCTTCCTGAACGGGAGGGCCGAGTCCCTTGCCGTCCTCCTTGACAGGATGCCTCCCAAGGCAGTCCGTGATTTTGCGGTTGGGAAGACGGTTGAGGAGTACCTTTACACTAGGAAGGTGTGGGGGGTGCTTACTGAAAGAGCAATCGAGTCTCTGACAGTTGGGCCAGAGACGATGAAAGCTCTGGTCGAGCGCCTCCTACCTCAGCACCTGTACGTAGTGCAGCCCGGTACCGAGCACAGTCCAGAGAACCTTCTCCGCTGTGCTGTCCGGAAGGTATGGAGCGATCTGATTCCTGTATTAGTTGGGTTGGGGGTGGATGTGAATGAGGCCTTCATGCTAGCCGTCAAAGAAGAGAAAGAGGACATCATTCAACTTCTCGGAACAGGTGGGAAGCCTGCGTCGCACACCTTCACTCGGGCCCTTGAACATTGTGTCCACAGCGGAAAGGGGGATATGATTCCTATCCTTGCAGGCATGGGTGCCGATCTGAATGCAGGATACACTCCGCCCCTTCATCTGGCGATCCAGTGCAGGTTTGTCGACTGCTTCAGGAAATTGATCTCTGCCGGTGCAGACATCTCTTTAAGAGAAAAGCTACGCGTGCCTCACATGACACACGCAGCACATTATAATTTCCCACAGCCTGCTTCAATGTCTGCTCTTCTGGATGCAATTGTGTATAAAAGGGGGGACATGGTAGACGCTCTCCTTGATGCAGGGGCCAAATGGACGAGAGAAGACGAGGAGTTTTGTGAGCTTGCTTACGATCGGCCGGCTAGCTTGTGCAGGACCCCTTTTTCGAATGTTGATCCGACTCTGCATGTGTTGCTGCAGAAAGTCAGGAAGAGCTTCTGACTGGCTCCCCTTTTTGTCCGATGCGTTGCATAAGCAAAACGTCCGGACTTGAGACTGGCATATTCATGTCTTCATGCCTAGCTTCATGTATTGGGGGGTCTGCAATATGTCGATCGGCGATGCGGCTAGTTTCCTTCCGGTTGTTTCTTTAAAGTTCGATGTGGTCGAAATAAAATCCTCTGTATGGCAGACTGTAATACGTCACTGTATTGATCCTATTGAACTTTCTCACCAACGTTTTGCCAGTGAGAGCTATATTTTAGTATATCACACTGAATTTACACATGAAATGCGTGGCCAGAGCCCATTGAGGAAGTTAGCTCACCGCTCGGCTCTATAGGCTCAGCTCACCGGCTTTATTGTTAACTCCCTGAATCTATTAATTTACTAGTCAATTCATTCAATTTATACTTTAAACTTTCAAGTTAGAGATACTATTTAAAAATCTATTTGAATGATATTTCAAATTTATAATGGATCTGAAATCATGTATGCTATGACCTAAGCTATGACCTACTATTATGGACGCGCCCATTGGCTAGCTCATTGACCAGGGCACTTACTACTACATCGATCAAATCAGTAAGAAGAAGTTTTAAAAACTTGTATAAACATGATTGCTATATTGCAAGTAATTGTAAGCTAAGCCAGAAAGAAATAAATTTTCAAAACAAAAAAAAACTCGACTCTAGGCTCGACTCTACTTATAATATGTAGTTTATTCTAGAGCTTATTTATTTATACTAATATATGGTTTATTCATTTATAGTCATTCGAGTTGCATGACTGTAATAAGTCACTGTATATGCACATTTATAAAATAACCTAGAAAATAATGTGTATGCATAGTTAAATAATAATGCACTCCTCACACCTCAATTAACATTCTGTTTCGTAAGCTGTTTTGTTAGATACTAGTAGAATCAATCAATTACCTAGTCAATTTAAGTTACATATTTAAAAAACTATATTAAGTAACATTATTTTATACATCAATATGTATACATACAATCGATCACATTCGATAATATCATATTAAAATACACACAAAATCTTTAATTCAGTAAAGATCGAGGTTGCGCAGTGTGCACTAAACATTTGAAGTGTTTTATCTGGTTACCAGCTTGAGATGTGCCCCCACCTAGGCCCCCACAAGGTATCACACAGTGATATCACAAAGTGCACAGGAAGACAATCCATCATGTGTGCGCGGATGTGCGTACTATGTTTGGTGCTATTTTACAAATGGTTTGTATCAGGCTGCAAAGGTTGCATCGGACAATGCCTCCAATGCCTCGAACAAATTCCGAGATCAGTGGCATTCCGGCCGAGATCCCTGCAGACGTCCGTGACACTTTACATTTAACTGTTCCTTCAGCCACACACTTACAGGCCTGGGGACGCATGCCCTCCAGTCGGTATTCGATCAGAGTGGCCTAAATTTTCTAAAGGCTATACATGGTACGTGGACGGTGACCTGACAGTTTGTCTAACAGATCGGCTTTTTTGTTAAATCCAGAATCTCCTTTGTCCGTGTCCGTCCGTGTCTCTCCCCACTTTGACTCGTCTGTACTGGGTACTGCCAGCCCATCAAGAAAGCGCTCACTTGATGGTGTTGCTGCAGACACGATTGTCGAACAAAAAGAACAACTAAAGAGCTTGCAAAACGGGAACTCACAAGGAAAAGTAGTTTGAAATCAGTTGCTGGAAACAATGAGCAAGGTGGCGTCGCTGACACTCATGAACAAGAAACAAAGACGAAGGAATGTTTGGTTCAGACTGACTGCGACGAATTTCAACCACAAGAGCGGGATCCATAGGAAGAGTGTAAACAAATGGAACACGGATTGTGGACAAGGAAGAGTAAAGCAAAGGCGGCCGGGGAGCAGCCTTGAAAGGCTAGAGAAAATGACACAAACTTTTAAGAGAGTACTCACCCTCCGGCGTTGTCCTTGTCAGCAGTGGCTTTTGCCTTGGGCTTTGGATTTCCTTTCCCGTGGGACTGCGGTTTCAACACACTCTTTGGATTGCTGCAGAAAGATTCCAAATTAAGTTGAGTTTGAGTGACTCGATTTCTTCTTTATTGAGAGACGAATGCGAATTGGATTGGAGAAGTGAGTAAAACGTTGGGCAGAAACTCGGCAAACAAATATGGAAAAGAAAGGTGTGGACATAGCGAAATCAGAAGAGAGTACAGGCTCAGAGAAAGGACCAAACTGCACGTGTCTCGTTCTCTCTTCCGAGAGGATTGCGCGAAAAATTGTCTCTAAAGATTTGAAATTTCAACTGTCTTTCGCTCGGCCCCTGACGTACCGCTCCAACGCGTTGCTCGACTTTCCTTTGGGGCCTTTCTTGTTTCCGTCGTTCATGTCGTCCCTCTTTGCGGACCTGCAGAACAGGACACATACAGAGAGACGACAGAAGCGAAACCGAGTTATTCTAAGTTTGCACTTGGAGAGAAACTATACGACAGAGAGGGTCGCACGCAGTATAGTCAGACACACGTAATGAGCTCAAAGAGCTTCAATCTCGGCTGTTGCAAACGTCGTCACTTCCTTGAGGGTCCCGCTGGCTGGCTGGTTGGCTGGCTGGCTGGCTGGCTGGCTGGCTGGCTGGCTGGCTGCTCCCGCGGACGGCTGGCTGTACATGGTGGATCGTGAAAAGCTACTCCGACCGGATCCTTCCCCTGAGTCGACACTCCGTCTCCTTCCCGATCTTCCATGCGCGCTCGACTCCATTCTTCGCCCTGTCTCCCGATCCTGAAGGCAGCTCTATGCTCGATCGTCTCGACTTGTGCGTTCCCGCCTGCCCTCGCTCTATCCGGCTGGCTCCTTCTCCTTCAGACTCCGCCCCCCAATTCAGATCAGACGAATGCAACAGGGCGAGGTAAACCACAGCAACGCAAATCTACAGATGCTACCGACAGCCGAGGCTGAAGGCGCTGTGGAGTGCCGAGGCTTGACAGTCAAGCACGTGAGCAGCTACACTACATAAACAAAAGTTGGACTGGAACGACGGAGAGGTGTCAGACATCTGCATCAGGTCATCCACGCCAATTTGATGCGACCCCTAGAAAGATGGACCCAAAAACAAGCAAGCAAAGAAGGCCTACACACAGGGAGTGAAAAACAAATGACGATCAGGAAGGCACGATAGAGAAGCTGAACGAAAGCACGGAGAGTCTGACAAGATGTCAGATTTTCGATGGCCAGACATTCTTGGGAGCAGGGATGCGACAGACTCGATAGAAATGAGCCGCCAAGCAACGAACTCCCCCTCAATTAGCGTTCAAAGAGGAATCGGACTCTCACGCAGTCAAGAGAACATACAACTCTACCATGCAATTTATAATATGTGCCAGTCTGAGACCATGCAAACATCTTCATGGCAACTTACTTGGACGAGAAGTTTCTGCCGTGACGGCTTGGCCCTGCAGCAGCGTGGTCGTCTTTATCCTCCTCCTCCTCCTCCTTCTGTGTCTTGGGGCAGCCTCTTTGCAACCTGCTTTGTAATCTCTGCACACAGGCAGTTTCAGGGCATAAACGCATGCAGCCAAATTGAGTTGTCAAACGGGTTGCAGCTTTGCAATGCGCACGGTGGAGCTACAGGGAAATTCTCATGAAGCAGAAGGCAAAAAGACCTAGGGAGGACTTTCCTTCACTCGATAAATCCACTACACAATTAAGTCAACAAACAGATCCCGAAAAAAGATCCTGGATGGAGCTCCAAAATCCCGTCACAAGAGAAGACTTCAAGTCATATCTGTTTGAGAACTCATGTTGGTGCTCATCTGTGTTCACTGACCGATCAGTTCGTCTCGACTTTTCTTTTCAAGCGAGCACGCTGGTGGCTGCAGGGGAGGACCGCTAGGCTCATCAACGGGGCTGTGCAAAGACTCGAAGAACGGATGTGCGAGGGCCTCCTCGGCTGTGGGGCGCTCTGAGGGATCAGCACAGAGAAGCTTTCTCAGCAGATCCAGGCACGGTTCAGTCAGGCCCATCTGACTGAGCTGGGGCACATTCTTCACGATTCCCCCCCCCGCCAAAAGTCCCTCGATCCTCTTCAACTGATCGAGGGCGTTGTCACCGTTGAACAGGATCCTACGGAGCAGGAACTCCCCCAAGATACAATCGACGGACCAGAGGTCCGCAGGTTTTCCGTAGCCCTCTGTTTTCAGAACCTCAGGCGCTCTGTACCACCGGGTCTGGACATATTCACTCAAAGATCCGTCCTCTCCCCCTTCCCCCAAGAATCTCGCCAACCCGAAGTCACAAATCCGAAGGTCGCAGTTGCTGTTTACCAGCAAATTCGAAGGCTTCTGCAGAGACATACGCAGGTTCAGGAAGAAATTGAAGATAAGTACCGTATGTTCCATCCCTTTTGGCAGCACGCGCTGTTTTGGTGACATTTTCATCCTTTTTCATCGCGTGTACATGCATCCGTCTACATTCACTCTTCGACCCTCCACAGCACTGACTGACCAAATCTCTATGCAGGATTCCCCTGCTGTGGAGGTACTTGAGTCCTCTGAGAATTTGGTACACAAAAAACTGCGCGTGCTGCTCGGTCAGCACCTGCCCACTGTCTATGATGTATTTGAGCGTCCTTTCCATGGGCGTCATGAGGATGTACCTGGACAGAGGCAGTCACAAAGAGGAAAGACGAAAGGAGGGGTTCCAAGAAGACATTCTCTTATTCAAGCAGAGGCTTTGAGAGCCGTCACATGGACAAGTTTGCATAAGTAGACGGACAGCTCCGCAGCTACAACAACACTTCAAGGTGTTGCACGAGGACTTCTTTTTAAAGTGCCCCCAATGCATGTCCCACTGACATCTTCAGCCCTTCTGCACCTTCCTCAAAGATCACACCCTTGATCTCCGCCACGTTTTCGTGCCCTCTGACTTGCTCGAGGAAAACAATCTCTTCAACAAACATTCTGCAGTATGCTGTGTTGTCTAGCTTCAGAGTTGACTCTTTGACCGCCGTCTTTTCTTGCGAGCGTTTTTCAACACAAATAAGGACTTTTGAAATGGCTCCTCGCCCAACCTGCTCCCTTGTGCTTTCAAAACGATCCATTTGGTTCAACCCACGCACGAGAGGAATGAGATTGAGAGAGCGGGAATCTGAAACACAACAGGCAACACTTATACACTGTGTTGAAATTCTGGCCGTCGCACTCTGTAACAGTATCAAGTCACCGAAACACCATCAAAGGAACGGCCAGGCTACTCAGAGACTCCAGTGAACACTGATTCAACGAAGGGGGCAGGCTAGGGGGCAGGGTCGAACCGTGTGCATGTCAAACCGCATCTCAATGAAACTGTCACAGTGTCACATTGAACTATAGCTGCAAACGTCAGCGAAGTTCAGTATGAATATTATCGCTCGACGTCGCGCGGACCGCGCGCGCGTGTTGCGCGCACTCAAAAGAGTCGTTGTGCCATGCACTTCTGGAATGCGCACGTACAATAATACAATACAATACAATAATACAATAACAGATCATCGCCCGTTTCCCTACCAGCTAAAAGGAAGAGCGCAAGAAAAGGGGAAGAACGACACTTTTCCCGCCAAAAACGACGGAAAATAACGTGCGCAACACCTGTGCAAAGTACAGTCAACTGTTGTTCACAGAAGAGGAACGAGTACTCTGAACGGACAAGGAACCTTGAGCCCCGAACCACCCCCACAGACTGCAGCTAAAGCCGGACCAAGCGGCGATGAAAGAAGGAGAGAGTGCCGGCTCGGGGGCTCAGTCAGAAGGCCCGCACGGACGGAAGGGAACGAGCATGCCCCATCGCACTGGATATGTTGTCCCCCAGACACGAAAGGAAGTAGAAGCAAGGGCAGGGGGAAGAAGAAGGGACAGGGACATCAAACGAGAGAGAGAAAAGTGGACCGGAGATGCTGTGGCCCCTGGGCAGAGGTAGAACGGGCGAGCAACGCTGACCCCTGTCCCACACCAACAACCAGTACAGCCGAGGATCTCTTCGCACCCCGATCTGGGTCATACATGCACCCACGAAGCCCATAGACACGTCTACCCTGTGCCCCCCCCAAGCACACTCACTTGCAGACATACAACCCCTCCCCCTGTACCCCCCCGCTCAGAAGACACATCCAATGACAGCTCGGTAAAGATCACCGGTGTAGGGAGGGCCACACATGCCCCTTCCCACTCCCAGCTCTCCTTGGTCCCACAGGCCCGAGGGATAGGGGACCTTCGCCATTTCCGCACGCCCACTCCCCCCTGAACCCGATGAGCAAGCAACCCGGTCACACACCGGCGGGCCAGTTGGCCTCCCTTCTTGTGATCCTCCAACAAAGGTGGAGTAGAATGGATTCACAGGAGCCGTGGGAGCGCTTCCACCTAGATGACGAGATCATGCGGGCGAGGCTGCTCTCAACCCTAATTGAAAGCAGAGCTAACACACCATTGCAGCCCAATTTACTTGACGTCTTTATATTTAGCACGCATCTGCCCTCCACAGACGGAGAGCCGATCAGGGATGCCCCATAGCTGTAATGGGCAGAAGACCACGCCGGCCCCCTGTCGGCGGTACTCGGGGGGCCCATAGAAAGGCTGGGGGAGAAGGCGCTAACATCAAAGTTTTGGTATGTGCCCGTCAACGACCCGGGGTCACGACACTGGTATGCAGTACTGGTCCGGAATGGGACAGGAGGACGGGGCCCCCCAGAAAAGGGAGACAGAGGGAGAGTCCGTATGGTAAGCTTAGATTCGTTGAGTGAGACGCCGCGAGTCCCCAGTCTTTCGTCAGCTGCTAAACGGCAGGTTCTCCGCAGGGTGGCACTACTAGCGATTGAGATGTACCGAAAAGTGAGGGAGTACGTTCCAGAGAACTAGCTTGACTTCTTGAGGGGGTTGCCAGACACAGATGTAGAGGAAATGCTAGTCCCCCAGCAAACGGAAGGGGTACCGCTTTACCGCTGTGGAGACCATGTGCTTGCATGTCTAACGAGCATTCTCAGACTGCTCCCAGGCGAGGCCGAATCCCTGTTCATACCCGCTAAGGAGCGCTCCCCGGTGCTTCTCACCGATAGGAGTTGGGAGGGAGAGAGGCTTAGGGGGAGGCTAACAGAAATTATGACAGACACGGTCAGGGGGCGACGGGAGGAGGGAAAAGAAGAGGCTAGAGAAATAGCCATCTGGTGGATGCGATTCCAGGCGCATAGCAGAGAGAGGTCCAGGGAGTGGAGAGCAGGAGTACAGGCTTGGCTGGAGGAAGCCCGTGAGCAGGTCTGTTGATATAGCCCTGACGGCCAGATCCCCCCCCAGTGCATGGTAGTAGATAGAACGAATGCATGCATGAATGAATGAATGAATGAATGAATAAATGAATGAATGAATGAGTGGATGAATGAATGAATGAATGAATGAATGAATGGATAAATGAAGGAATGAATGAGTGGATAGATGAATGAATGAGTGGATAGATGAATGAATGAATAAATGAATACATGGATGGATGGATGGATGAATGAATGAATGAATGAGGGAATGAATGAACGGATAAATGAACGACTGAATGAATGAATGAATGGATAAATGAATGAATGAATGATTGAATTAAAGAATGAACGAATGAATGAATTGAATGAATGAATGAATGGATGAGCGAATGAATGAATAGATGGATCAACAGATGGATGGATGCATGGATGGACGAATGGATGAATGGATAGATGGACGGATAGATGGATGGATGGACGAATGGATGAATGGATGGATGAATGGATGAATGGATAGATGAATGGATAAATGGATGAATGGATGGATGAATGGATGAATGGATGGATGAAAGGATGAATAGATGAATGGATGGGTGAATGGATGGATGGATGGATGAATGAATGGACGAATGGATGGATGAATGGATGGATGAATGGATGAATGGATGGATAAATGGACGAATGGATGGATGAATGGATGAATGGATGAATGGATGAATGGATGGATGAAAGGATGGATGAATGGATGAATGGATGCATGAATGGACGAATGGATGAATGGATAGATAAATGGATGGAGGAAAGGATGAATGGACGATTGGATAGACGGATGCCAGCCCTCTCGATCAATGTCGGGAGGGGAAACTTCAAGCGGAGGCGAGACGAGGTTGTTCCA
>JAHBMJ010002879.1:0-15152 GCA_018398765.1 Chromera velia
TCTGGAGAACAAGCTTCAAAAACGTGGAGCCGATTTGGAGGACCAAATTGGTGAACCAGGATACAGGCAAGTTTATTCGTTTGTATTCGTTTGTATAGCATGCAGACCGACAGACGCACAGGCAGACCTAGTCCTGTATTCAAGCAAATAGGATGTAAACAGGCAGGTATGTACGGACTGCCAGACAGGCCGATACACAGGCAGACAGGCAAGCAAACAGGCGGGCGCAGACGGGCATACATTGTCAGGCAGGCTGGCAGGTAGGCAGTCATGTACTCATCTATCTATCCGTGCATGCATTCATCCATCTATCATCATCTATCCATCCATCCATCCATCCACCCATCCATCCATCCATCCATCCATCCATTCATCTATCTATCCATCCATCCATTCATTCATCCATTTATCCATCCATCCATCCATCCATCCCTTCATCCATCCACCCACCTATCCATCCATCCATCCATCCATCAATCCATTCATTCATCCATTCATCCATCCATCCATCCATTCATTCATCCATCCATCCATCTATCTATCAATCTATCCATCCATCCTTTTATCCATCCACCCATCTATCTATCCATCTATCCGTTGGAGAGTGGCAGTTAGTTGGCTAGCATAACGGAGCTCATAGGTCGTAAGTTCAAGTTCTGTCATGCAAGGTTCGTACTTCTCTCTAAAGCAATGCTCTATTGCTTTCAGACTGACTGACCTGCATAGACTTGCATTGCATGTGTATTGACTCATAGACGGCGCGACGCCATGCATGCGGCTAGGCTCGGCATGCGCGCGGCTCATTCCATTCTGACACATGGAACCACTTATTGTCCCTCAGACGCTCACATCATTACGTGCCACCACTCCCTCCAGGCCACGTCCACGCTGGCCGAAGAAAAAGAACAACAAACAAGCTGAAAGCATCGATCTAGAAACGAATTTTTTCCATTTATTCATTTGTCCATTCAAACCGAGTCATACAGTGATGCCGTCTTAAATCTGATTCAATCACGTTGTCTCACTCTTTCCTACACCGTGCCACCTCCCCCTCCTGGACCGCGTCCACGCGCGGTCGGTGACACACTCCACGGTAGACCAAAGAAAAAAAAATCTGGCTCACATTTACAAACAAGCTTGCAACAAACAGACAAGCGAGGCAAAAGAACCAACCAAGAGCTAACAACAAATGAACAACTTCCAACGTCAATGCCGTCGGATGCTGTCAGAACAGGCACAGCCGCTCAGACAACCAAAGAATTCTAAAGCCAAACGAATTCACACACCGTTATACACAATGCAAACTCTGTAGTACCATATTAATTCTTTCACACCCCGTACCACACCTGAGGGACAAACGGCTCAACACCTTGGCGAGAACGTGCTAAGAAGGCATGCCAGTCAGCCGTGCCAACCCCTGTCATCTCTGGTACGAAATCCGTGCCCAACGTCCGCACCCGAAAGGAAAGATCTCACCAGTACTCTCGCACGAGAGGGTCGTACTGAGGTGGTCTGCAAAGCCCACCAGACGTCTGCTGAACTGTTCGTTTCTTTTTTCTTTCCGTCTCCTTTGCCTTCTCCTTTTCACGTTCCTTCACCTCCTCCCTCTCCTGCTTTCGTCTCGCTTGCCTTGACACCGCAACTTCCACCGTCCCTTGCCTCTCTTCCCTCAATGAATTCAACTCCCTTTCATGTTTTTCTTGTCTCTGTCTCTCCTTCTTCTCCTGCCGCTTCTGTTTCTTTCTTTCTGCTCTGCCTGTCTTCACTAAATCACGCCCGTCTCCGTGTCTCCTGAAAGCAGTCTCGCGTGCTGTTTCCACGTCTGACCGCCCTGCACAGTCATCTCGTCTCTCTCCACCCTCTGTCTGGCCGAACTGCGACCCAGCTCCAATCTCGTCGGGGAATAGCCTCCGCTCGATCAAGCCGAGCCTCATCGGCACCACTTCTTCTGATGGAGACGGAACCGGAAAATCAAATGTCGTGTGGGGCGTCTCCTTCCACGTGCCTCCCTCTTCCATCACATCAACACCGCCCTCTTCCATCAACTCATCTCCATCCATCCCGCCAAAATCGAATTCTCCATCAACTGCCTGTCCAGACACAACGCCTGCCTCCGTCTCAAAGCCAGGGGACACACTCCCCCATCTGGCTCTCACAGTGTTCTCACCCGCCAGGCCATCGTGCGGTGAGCCACGCAACCGCATACTGTCACCTCGGCCGTTCAAAATATCATGCGGCTCAAATCCTGCCTGTCTCGTGGCGACAGCGCTCGGAACATTCATACGAGAGCCTTGGATGCTGTTCCCAAACCCCCGCCCTTCTGACTGCAGTCGCCCTCCTCCTTCTCCCAATCGCGCGACCGCACTGCGACTCTTACCCTCTGACCTTACTGGTAAACGGCGCCATGAAATGCGCCCTTCCTGCTTTCTCCTCCCTCTCCCTTTCTCTTTCCCCACAGAAGCGGCTTTTTGATCTCCAGGTGACTGCTGTGATGGCTGCTGTGATGCCATTGGCTTCTCTGCCGCTTGCTTGTTGGCCCAAGCTGCTGCCGTCAATCTTCGACTCCTGCGTGCTTTCGGCTTCTTTCCGGTCAGACGTTGTTTTGCTTCATCGCCCTTCCCTTCCTCTTCAAGGGTGGGCGCGGCCGGTTGGCAGCCCCCTACCACCTCTGAAAGCTTCTCCACCAGTTGTTGACTCTCGTGCAAGAAGGCCTCACCGTTCTTCCGCACCTCCTTGAGGGACACGTTCGCATACTTCTCCGAAAAGTCTTCAACAAGCGAAACAAAATGACTGAAACGATCCGTCACAGACATCACGACCATCCGATTGGACATTCTTCAAAGAAAAGGAAACTGCAAGGAGCCTGTCACGGGGAAATAAGTCCCTGTGAATGTTTTCGGGTAGCTGTGTGCGTCGCTCTTCAGGGAATCGCCAACTGAGAACGATGCGACAACACCTTCATTCGACCAGTCAAAGACGGTCAACGAATCTACCTTATCTGAGCGGGTCGACCACTCTGCTACCACGTTGGAGAGTGGCAGTTAGTTGGCTAGCATAACGGAGCTCATAGGTCGTAAGTTCAAGTTCTGTCATGCAAGGTTCGTACTTCTCTCTAAAGCAATGCTCTATTGCTTTCAGACTGACTGACCTGCATAGACTTGCATTGCATGTGTATTGACTCATAGACGGCGCGACGCCATGCATGCGGCTAGGCTCGGCATGCGCGCGGCTCATTCCATTCTGACACATGGAACCACTTATTGTCCCTCAGACGCTCACATCGTTACGCTATCCATCCATTCATTCATCGATCCATCCATCCATTCATCCATCTAACCATCTATTCATTCAAGCGACATGCATCCATCGAACTAACTGGCTGGCTAGCGCTGGCTAACTGTCTGCCTGCCTGCCTGACTGACTGAGTGGGTAGATGAGTGAGTGAGTGAGTGGGTGAATGAGCGAGCAAGTGAGTGAGTAAGTGGGTGAGTGAGTAAGTGCGTGAGCGCGAGGGAATGAACGAGTGTGGAAATGAATAAAGGTGCCCGCACAATGTCATGCACATGTACACATATACACACATACACACATACACACACACACACACACACACATACACACACACACACACACACACACATACAAACACACACACACACATACACATACACACACACACACACACACACACATATATACATACACACATACACATACACACATACAGCGCATAAACATCTCCACGTATAGAGAGAGACAGAGAGAAAGAGAGAGAGAGAGAGAGAGAGAGAGAGAGAAAGAGAGAGAAAGAGAGAGAGAGAGAGACTACGAGTCCAATCTTTGCCGTCTCCAGCCATCTCCGTTTTCTTCTGCCGTCCCCGCCGTGTCCAAGTCGCTCTATACTTACTGTGCCATTCTTTACGTCGCGCATCTGCCTGCTGAGTTCCTTTCATCTTCTTCTGTTTCTTCCTCTCCTACCCTGCCTGCAGGTATAAGGCGCGCATATAGTAAAAGGATGACCGGAGGCCATCAATGAAGATGCAATAGCAGAGATGGTCAGTCAGCATCGCGATGATCTTTGGCTCTATAGAGATACGTTTTAAGGGTCGAAAAATGAAGCGAAGACGCATGAAGATGTCTGTAGGCGGTTTTGAGTCAACTTGTCTGGCGGTCTTCCAGTTGAACTTATGTGTCTGCTTGTCCGGCTGTGAGCGTCACTGAGCTCCCTGGCCATCTCCCTTCCGACTGACCTCTCTACCACAGAACGAAGGCGCTTCCGGTCCCACCCTTGCGTGTCCTGTTACCCCTGTAGCACACCAATACAAGCAAGGCCAGAGGGCGGACGAAAAGTGAGAGATCCCCTGCAAAGGAGGCAACTCGACAGGTCACCCTCCAACTTTTTTTCCGACTTTCCCGCCTCTAACTTTTTTTTTGTATTCTTAAGTACTATCATGTTCAATCAAGGTCGGAAAACGAAAGTGTATACTCCTCAAGATGTCTGCCGATCACTTTGACATCCTCTGCCTCACTCTAACTTTGTGACCTACATGACTCTATGCACGACTGTCAGGTGGCTTCTTTGCCGTCTCTCTCCGTCTCCTTCTGCACTGACCATTGCCTTCCCAAAGCAGAGTTCCTCAGAACTTGGACTTGTGTATATACGTGTGTCTGCAGGTATTAAGCACAGACACAGGGAAGCGTCAAAGTGTAAAGCGCTGTGGGTGTCAAGAAATGCTCTAGACAGACGTCCAACAGACTGATTGACTCATCGGTAAAGCCGCAGTGATCTTCCCTACCAACAAAAAGTAGCTTTGGGAGGGCTATAAACCTCAGCATCTTAATTTTAATAAAATGTTGACATTCTTTCTTTTCTTTGACCTCTCTGACTGACAGTAGAAATCACAACACAACGATACTAGGACGATCAAGAGCTATCAGCAGTAATAGCTTCACTACTTATTGCGGCAGTGCAAAACTCACTATAAATTTTTTACTTATGATTCCAACTTGGGGCTATAGGGCGCACTACTGTGCCGCTACTTAAAAGGCGCTCAGCACTATAAACTCAAAAAAACTGTATAAAAACATTTCCTTCAGCTCTCTTCAGCATGGCCAAGTTTGTTCATGGCATATGCCTATTCGTCCCTTCGGCCTGAGCCAGAGAAAGGTGCGACGCACGCACGCGGTGGCCCGGCCATACGGGATAGCAGGGCGCCTGCGACAGAGGTATGCGTGATGTGAGTTCCATGGTATGGCCTGCATGCACTTTGGTGTAAGAAATACACCCAAGGCACTCACCGTGATGGTGTGTGCTCCGGGCCGTCATATGGGATTTAATTAGGATAATGGTGCGGCTATGCCATCAGAGGTTTCAGAATTAATTTCGATCGAATTAATTTCTAGACAGTCAGACAGACGTGCACGGCAGTTACCGTCTGTCTGAGTGAAAGATTTGACCTAGAGATTGACAGAGCTTGATATGTAGGAACTGTACTGTGCCCTATGTGTCTCTGTGGTTCTCTTATGCTCTAAGTATTGCACGAGGCCACCAGCAGGAGCTTTCTGTGGACTGTGGGGGTTCATAGATTTTCTGTCTGATGAAAAGACTGATCAAATATTTATTTCTGTCCATCTGTATCGGTCTAGACGAGTACGTTAGGATAACGTATTCGCTCTAGTCCTCTAGTAGGAGAGGGCTAGGAATTCGGGAGTATAGCAGTTTGAGGAGTCCTCTAGACAGGCTAGAGGATCGATATGGGAGGGCCTATAGGACCCCACTGGAGGAATCTCAAGAGAGGTGAGACTCTACTTTTCACTGGCGCCATCACTGAGGGAGTCTCCCGTTGTTATTCCGATAACATTCCCCTTGCTGTTTCCCCAATTCCCTACTGTAGGTGACATACCATAGGTCCCAAGAAGGACGCTCCCCACGGGTGCGTCGCGATCAAGGGTATAGAGGCGAAGACCATGGGCATCTTCGGCCTCATAGACGATGCGGATATCATTGAGTGGGTACAGCAATACGCAGATATTGTTGCCATTCTTGGTGACTCGGACGAGTGGTGCGGTGGGCTCACCCTCACCAACAGGAACAAGGTGGGGGTCAACGTCAAGCATTACGTCGCAAGGACCGAGGTGGAAGTGCTGGAGAAGGTGGTGGAACGGGTGCCCCACCTCAGCTCAGAAGTCTTTGAGCAGCTCTGGATTTTCCACAGGCACGTTGTGGACTGTGTCTCTCCACCCGACGCGGAGTGGATGAAGAGGTATCTGCAGCGGACCGATATCCTAAGAATGGGTAAGGCGAGGATCATGGAAATCAGGGAGCTTCTCTCACACTGAGAGAAGGAAAGAATCACTGGTCCCCAGTTGAAGTCCCTGAACGAGTAGATCCTCTGCCTGCAGACTCTGAAGGAACCCTCCTCCCTCTCCTTGTCTCGCCCTGTTGTGTTTTCTTCAGGTGGGGAGCTCCATGGGGGAGCTCCAACAGAGATGAAGGTGAAGACAGAGGAGGAGACGGGAGCAATACCAGACACCTCCCGTCAGATGGCCGTCTCCATGTCCAGTGAGCAGCGTTCGGCCTCTGCTGAACGGGTCAGCAGTAGCAGTAGCAGCAGTAGTTCTAGTGGGGGGGTCCAGGTGGTCGGTGTGCGACCTGAACCCACCCTGGCGGAGAAGAAAAGGAAGCAGTACAAGGACCTCGTGGCGCAGATATCGGGTCTCAACGCCGAACGAAGTGCTGACAAGGTCCGAATTCTGGAGATCCAGAAGGAGGAGAATGACATGATGAGCAGCATGCCCAAGAAGGATAGTTACCCAGAGGGGTCCAAAGGGAAGGAGGAGTATGCAACAGAGCTGGCATCCTAAGCTGAGAAGAAAGAGGTCTTCGACGCTGAGAAAGCTGACAGGGACACGCTGGCAGCGACCCTGCAAGACCACATCAACCAGGTGGCGTCAGACGTATTTGCTCTCAACAAGCAGGCTGAAAGACTCCGCAAGGAGATAGACGTGCTCTCTCCTCCTCCCCAGGCTAAAGGTGTCCCTGGGGGTGCTGCTGAAGGCCGCCTGCCTTCGGTATTCCTGATGACCCCCCTTACGGGTGGGGGGGTATATCTTGGAGTGTCCCCCCCTGAACCTGCGACGGTGTCTGTAGGTAAGGGGGTGCGTACTGGTGATGTTGGGGCTCCGGGGGCTCCTGTTAGTAACATCTTCTCTTTTTTGGGAGTTAGGGAGTCGAGTGGGACTCGGGGGAGGCTGATTCGGAAGTGCGACCCTGAGGATCCCCTCATTGCCTATACGCTGGAGGAGATCTTGACATCGGTCCCGAGGACCTTAAAGTTTGTGGAGATGCGCGATAAGGTCGTGGCGATGATCTAGTACTTAACCTCTGCTCTCATCCTGGAATACGAGAGGATTGCCTGTCAGCCCTGTAGGTTTGGGACTTACACGGAGCTGCTAGCACATCACAAGCGTCTCCTGATTCAGACTTTTCGAAGAGCATCTCCTGGATGGAGAGTGGGGGACACCGCGGTGGTGTCCATACCCTCTCTGGAAACGGAGTTGCATGGAGTCATTGTGCACATGCATTTGCTATTATATGTCCTATTTTGTTGAAAACTATTTTTATGTACAATTGTATAATCGCGTATTACTTCGGCCTCCCGCGCCCTGGGGGCTGTGTTTGGTCTGATTGCCAGCTTAGGTCTCCTCAGTATAGATACGCAGATAACTGTTTTTAGAGCATGTTGGTCCCCTGTCACACTGTACTGCCTTGAATGCTTCCCTCTTCATGATGCCGATCTTCTTGTAATTGATGCTTTGCAGCTCCGTTTTACATGCTGGTCTGGCCGTCTGTCTGCTCGCAGTCTTCGTTTGCCCTCCCTGTATATTTTCAGCCTGCTTCCTACAAAAGGCCTGCTTTACTCTAGAGTGACCGACTGGTGATGCTCGCTCTTGCAAACCATACACACCGTTCTCGCTGCAATGCTGTGTGCCTGGAAGGGAAACAGTTGTCCAGAGTTTTTGAGAGCCTCCTTACGGCTGTTTCGCTGGGCTGGTCTGGATTTTGTTTGTTCATTGGGGGTGGGAGTGCCGCAACACCCTAGCACCAGCGGGCAGCAGCAACAGAGAGTTCAAGGCACTGGCTCTCTCTTCTTTAAGGGCAGAGCTAGACATGCAGTTGCGAAAGAGGTCTGCACGCTGCGGGCGGGGGCTATCGCTTCTTCATATTTTTCTCCTCTTGCCAAGCTCACCCCCTTTCAACAAGCTTTTCCCTCCTCTCATCGTATGTTTGTGTTTCTTCTTTGTAACAAATCCGCCTCTGGTCTCTACTCCTTTTCCGCTCTCCCTCGATTTGTTCTTACAGTAACCAACGGCTCTCTGTTCGGTTTCTTACGTCTGCTCTCATTTAACTCACAAAGTGAAAGCAGTGCTCTGTCTGTTGAATGTAGCTACCACAAACTTTGTGTACATGATTCTTGTATTCGGTGTGTTGATGACTTCATGCATAGACTTTCTTCATGTGCCAAGTGGCTGGATGAAAATTTTAAGAATTCCTGCACTGCTTGGCTGAGTTAGAATCCATTAATTTAAATGATTGTAACTGTCCACTCTCCGGTGCAAGTACATCTGAACTCTCCATCCGTAATGTTATTTGATCGCTTCTACGCTCACATCCGGCCTATCTCTTTGATGTCTGTCTCCCAATTCTAGAAAGTGATTAACTGATCAACTCCACCGGCGACTTAACAAACAACAACCATGCATGTATGTGCTGTCCGGGGGTTTAGCGCTAGTTGTTTTTTATAATGAAGCTAGAATATAGTAAATTTAAAAGTTGCTTTAAATTCCACTAAGTCCTACTTTAGAGTCCACTCTATTAAATTAAGATTTTATCTGAAATAGCGTGAGACAACGATTATCAAACGGGTGAATTTATATTTTAGAGGATGTCCAATCTGGCCTTTAAAAGGACAAGTTTGTTGTAACGTGGCTTTCAGAGTATTTGAGAGCAGATTAAGTATGAAGCTCAGCAATAGAAGTTTATTCAAAATCTATTCCTTATTTCTTTCTTGTTTTGTTTCTGTTTATTTCCCTTTTCTCCCTTCTTATAGAAAAGGATGCAAGCACAATGATTAAACGGTCTCTTTCTGAATTGTTTATCCCTCTGGCCCTTTGAACGCCTTCCTTTGTACATCATCTGTTCCAATCCTTGTTCTCCTTCTTTACCGGTTTGTTTTGTCTGCATGGTCTCAGTACCTTATATTAGTTTGACTGTCACAGCCTTCTACAGTGTATGAGGGACGGCAGTTAGATCGATTAAGCATCATTCATGCAGGCGCCAGGTTTTAGGTAGCAGACGGCAGCCTTAGCGGCACCCCCACCCCGATGAATGATGCAGATCTGGCAAAGGGGGAATACAGTATTGTCCCAGACTCATGTATTGCATAATGGCCTATAGACCGATCAATAATAATAATAATAATAATAATAATGATCAAAATGATGATGATGAATCAAATGTTTACCTTAAATTAATTATTAATAATAAAGTGGTTTTAAAGTTGTTGCCATAGACTGGCCCTACCGGGCATAGCAAAAGTCTGCTTGATGAGTAGGAAGTTTCTTTATGAAACAAGGTCAGACGGTTCCGCCGACGTTTCGAGCTTGAAAGCTTTATGCTCTTGCCCACCTCGCGGCCGAGGTCACCAAATCTCGGGGGATCATTCTCGGTACTGCTGCTGCGATGAAAATAGGCACGACGCGGCTTCCTACCATGCGTTTAGTTCATCCAACAATCGGTTTCTTAGGTGGTTCAGGAATCTGAGGTTCAAAACACGGCCCAATACACCACACCGCCTACAAACCCCCGAGGCTAGCCCCGAGGCCAAGGCCACAGTCGGTGACTTTCGGGAAAGCTGCGAAAGGGTACGATAGGTATTCCACACACCCTACCAAGAGGAGAATCAATGAATGAAGGCTCAACGGGTGGGCTTGCGCTGTGCTCTCTCGTGATGAAAAACAAGTAAAAGAAGCAGATATTCTGTCGAGCTCATATCTCATGTCTTTGCTTCCCTTTGAAGATCTTCATCTGTCTGTTTCGAATGTCGAAGGGCTGTCAGTTAAATTAACCTGCTTAAATTTCATTGCTTCAGCTCATGTCCCCTCTTCCCCTCCTGACATGCCCTCAAACAAACACTAAGGATGGAGCCTCCTCCACAGAGACCTTCTGTCTTGAGTACGGAGTTTTGGTGTGAGGATGTACCTCAATTTTTTGCATTCGATGTACCTCAGTGGGAGGGAAGGATGCAGCAGGCAGTCATAGAAGCTTTCACTTCCTGCATTAGCGGTAAGTTAAACATCGTCGATGACGACCTGGGGTATAAGAATTGCAAAGAGATGGTTAAACGCTCGCCTGTAGGGTGCCTCAAGGCTGTAGTGGAAGAGAGCAGCAATCCTGATTTGGTGAGTTAAAACGTTTTAAAATTTTAATTTATACGTTTTGCCATCCTGCTTTCTGATACATTCCTTGCCCTTCTGTTTTTCCTCTCGACACCGTCAACCACTAGCTCTGCAAAAATATATATACCTAAATAAGTCTATCTTTTTATCTCTCTCTCTCTCTCTCTCTCTCTCTGTCTGTCTCTCTCTCTCAGAGTCTTTCTTTCTCTCTATGTATCTGCCTAGTGCATCTGCGCATATCACTTGTTTTTGAGATATGTTCGGCTTTTGCCAAAAATTCAATGAATGAAATTTTATTGCTTTTCCGCTCCCTTTGGCCCTGTTCCTTCTTTCTCATTTGTCAATTGTCTGCCTTGCTCTTCCGATGGGTAACAAATATGCCAGAAGAGGGGAAAAAATGATGATCGATGAAAACCATTCGAGACAGCTAGTGGCTTTCCTTCTCTCTTTCATTCCGTTCTGTTTGGTTTGCTTGCAGGTGTCACCAAGTCCTCAGTCTGCACTCTCCTTTTCTCTCTCGGAGCGGTGTGCTGCCGTCGGTGTGTTTGAAGACACATTCGAGAGGGCACTTTATGCCTTGAAGCACAAGGCACGCTCGTACTATCCCGACAAAGGCCACGGGTGGACATAAAGAGAGAGACAAAAGAGAGAGAGAGAGAGAGAGAGAGAGAGAGAGATGGCCAAAATTTTAAAGATGATGGGAGAACTGAAGGACGTCCTAAAGAAGAAGACCGAGGAGGAAAAGGAGGTAGAGAGAGAAAGAGATGAAGAAGAGATCGCTAAAAAAAGATAAGAGTTCGCAGGCCAAACACAGAGTCGCCACTCCCTCCCTCTCTCTCTCTCTCTCTCTCTCTTTCTGAGCTTTATGCCTCTGTTGGAGTATTTGAAGAGACTTTTGAGAGGGCACTCCATCCTTTGAAGCCTAGTCTGAAGTGAAAGGTGCGCTTCTACCACCCGGACAAGGGGCACGGATGGACACAGAGAGAGAGAGACGAGACAGAGAGAGAGAGAGATGGCTCAGATATCAAAAGTGATCGGAGAAATGAAAAATGCATTGAAGAAGAAGACATAGGAGGAGGAGGGAGAAAGAGATGAGGACGAAATAGCAGCAAAGAGACAAAACTTCGCTGAACAGAAAATCGTGGAGGCCGTCCACAGAGACTGCGGCCTCTTTTCCTGAAACATCTGCCAGTGGAACTGCAAGGACGATCTGGGCATGTTTGTGCCTGACGGAGGAGGAGGAGGACGAGGAAGAAGGGGAGGTCCTCTGGACCTGAAGGCGGAGAGACGCTCCACCAGAATCGAAAGGGAAGGGGGGAGTTTTCTTTCCTTGTGCGCGTGCGCTCGTCGGGCTCGCTGTGTCGGGGAATCGGACCAGGGCTGCATAAACACCTAGCTAGACAAACATTGTGTGTTTATACAACACCTTACGCAGGACTGTGCAACACTAAAACTAGCACTAAAACAATATACATACGCAACTCTATGCAACATCTCAAAACTAGTTGATGGATAATATCAATGAATGACTAAAGCCGTCGGAGCCTAGCTCCTAGCAGTCCATGTTCATGCAAGTCTCCTTCAAGATGCTAGCTCTACTTTAAGAGACGGTAGGCTGAACTTCAACAGCCGCTGAAGTAAGACTTCAATGGCAAAGCTGATGTGGAATCAAAAGAAAAAGCAGGAAATAAGAAGTTATATATAGGCTTTGATCTCAAATTTAATTCTTTATATCATAGTAATCATTTAAATAAAATAAAGGATCGTTCAAAACATACTAAGGTATTTGAAATATCTAGCTTGGAGCTTCAAACGTATTGTAGAGAGCTCCATAGTTCCCAACCATCTCAGGTTTATTTAGGTTACTGATAGAGTTGCCGTTAGATAGTATATTCTAGTAGAAAATATGTTTAGAAATATCTAATATACATTTCTGTCTGGTCGTTTTTTCTTTGATGTTAGCTTTGATGTGTGTTTCACTATCTTTCTATATATACTATATGGTGTATAGCCGAGGGCGATGGTGCACAATGAGAATAATGATTTATACTTATGTGACTGGCAAGCTTAGGATTGTCAGGCACAGATTAGTATATTAAAAAACCGATAAAAATTGGTCTAACTTATCTAAGAGGGAAAGATTATATCGATGTTCTTACGTACCTCAATAAATTTTTCCCCTTATTTTTTTTGTTCATAGTGAACCATGTCTATGATAAAAAATGAACAAAGTGTGAACAAAAAGTAATCCAAAAAGTGAATAAAGTGTGAACTTAAGTGTGAGCAAATCGTAAAAAATTTTTTTTTGTTCACCCCTAGGTTCACCCTCTGTACTAGGCGATGCACAGTGGTAAAAAAAAAAAAAAATAGACATGTCGAGATTTTTTTTTTTTTTCTAGTGGTTAAAGGTCCAAGCAAACTTAGCAAAGGTAGGTTTTGTAGTTAGACATGTTTTTGTTATATGTTTAGCACTTCCAATAAAATAAAAAAAAAAAAAAAAGATTAGGCTTCTCGAGATTTTTTTTTTCTTTTTTTTTATCATTGTGCGTCGCCTAGCCTCTGTAACCTTAGGCTAGTCTCCAACCTATTTTTTTTTTTTTAGAAATCTAAAAAATTAGTAGTAAAAATCGATTAAGGCTATCATTAAGCATTCAAAGCAAAACTGAAGTGTAAGCTAGAAGCACCTACGGGTCTTCTCAACGACGGATTGCCTCTTCACGCGTGCTCACAAATGCCAACTGGCACAGATAGCAAGAGGAGGAACAAAAATTGGTGGACCGACGCTTCCCGCTCGATGTCGCATTTCAGCTTCCTTTTTCATTCTACGGTTTTCTGACTCTCTGCTGATGCAGGCCACCTAACTAGCACATCAGAGCTTGCCTTTTGCCTTCCTTCTTCTTGTGGAGTTGCGAGAAGGACGCAGGGATAAGAGAAGAGAAGAGAAGAAAAAGATCTACAAACAGAGAAGGAAGACAGCGGAAGACAGAAGCAGGAAATGAAAAGAGCAGCCCAGAATCCTCCCTCGATCCCTTCAGCCTTGCTCGATCTGGTGACACACTGGCCGAAATGGAATGGAATCGTGTGCAACGGAATTAAGGAAGAAGGACTTCTCGATTTTGAATGAACGCACATACGCGCATGAATTCACTCACTATTTGACTTTCAAATGCCGGACCAACCCACGCTGTGCTTTCCGGGGCCGAGTTCGTCCAGGGACATGCAGAAATACACATCTTTCCATTCTTTTTTTCACCCCAGCCCCCCCCCCCCACCCACCCACCCACCCACGGGGGAAAACGCGGGGAGATCCATCTTTGAAGGCACTTTCACGCCCAAGCCCGCACAAAAGAGTTAGTTTCTATTGGTACATGGACACACGAAGGCGAAATGGAATGGAATGGAAGAGATGCGATCGACTTTCAGTGCCTTCCTTTTGTCTCGCCTTTCAGTTCCCCATTCCTTTCCCTCTACTTCTCGCCCCCTCCCCCCCCCCTGTTTCCCTTTCCTTCAACACAAACGCCACGGCGTCCCCCCTTCCTTCGTGTCTTGCTTCTTGCTCTCCTGCAGTCTGTTTGTTCATCTCTACCATGTCCTCTCGGGCACAGGAACCCCGAGAAGGGGAAGACGAAGACAAAAGAGAAAAAATACCACACCGCAATCCCATCACATCTTTCTTTCAAACAGAAAAAGGGGGAGAAGCGCAAACAGGGAGAAAGAGAAAAGACCCTACTGACCCTTTGATATCCTTTTTGCAAACAGACAAGCTGCTTGGGGTGTGCATAGGGAGAAAAACATAAAAACCAACCACTTTTTTCAAGACTTTTTTAAAAAGGGACAAACAGGAAGGCGAGCAGACGGGAAGGAAGCGAGAGAGACGTACGAGGACCAAGCAATCCCTTGACCCCCCCTTTCCTTGACACAGATTTGCCTGTCCACCTGTAAGGCTTGCATTCCGCATCCGCAGCAATGCGTTCTAGGTAGACACACAGAATTCTGCAAAGGCAGACTGTGAATGGGAGGCTGCTTGGATGCCGTTCCATCGAAGCACGATGCCCCTTTCCCTCCAGAAGAAAGCTGTAGGTAGGTAGGTAGGTAGGTAGGTAGCAAGGGAGGAGAGCAAAATGCATACATCGGTGTATCAACCAATGCTCAACTTCTACCGATCATGCAGACTTAGGGAAGGGATGTCGACACGCATTGCATGGGAAAGGAGGCACAGAATCTGTTTCCTTCCATGCATAATAAATAGATTGAATTCTACCATATGTTGCCGACCGAATCGAAGGCTCGAACGAATTGAGGATTCTAACTGACTGAAAGGCTGCTACTGCATGACGATGGGTTCAAGATCAAACAAGGACCACATCCAAAACAATGGAGCAAGAGGGAGTAGGGCAAGGCAAAGGTAGCATTCTTCACACACCATCACGAAAGCGCACGAACGGAGAAAAATGATTCGCACGAAAGACACGCCAGCCAACAGCAAGGTTCGTCTTCAATTGTCGGAAAGGAGCCTGTCAGCCCCGCCCCACGACCCACTCCCCCCACACCTCCCTCCTCCCTTCTTCTCCCTACCATGTTGTTCCATCTTGTGTCTCAACCGTGCCTTGTCAGCCCCCCCCACCCCACCCCACCCCCACTTCTTCTTTTGCCCTCTTTTCACCCATCCCCAATCCCTCCCCCGCCCAACCCCC